>OMNZ01094854.1:0-12084 GCA_900303255.1 Lesueurigobius sanzi
AGTTTCCGCTGTGTGAGGAAGGTTCAAATTGGTGCAAAATGCGCAGCTGAGGCACAGTTCCTAACTGCTGAGGGACCTTAATGTTGAACCCATGACGTAGCTCTCAAAGGTTAAGGAACAGGTAAGGTAAGGTAAGGAGGTGTTTCGTTCCCATTTTAGATGCAGCCAGAGAGAGAGAGGGAGGGAGAGAGAGAGGAAGGAGAGAGCGAGGGAGAGGAAGGAGCAAGAGGAGAGAGAGAGAGAGATAGAGAGAGAGAGAGGGAGGGAGAGAGAAAGAAAGAAAGAAAAAAGAGAGAACGAAAGAAGAGACAGACAACAGTTGGTGTAAAAATGCTGCTATATATTTTTAATCTTTCACCATATTTATACAAAAATATAAAGCAAATCAAGGTGAAAGTATCAAAGTATTCAGAATACAGTACACTGATTGGGCAAAGTACGTTACAAAATACATTTTAAGTATTCTGTAACGGAATACAATTTCAAAGTATTCTCCCCAACACTGGTAGTGGCTAAGTCTTCTGCAGGCATAAGCAAGTGGAATGTCATGGCTCTTTTTAATGTTTAAGATTCATTATAGACAAAGGTTCATTGAAAACTTTTACAACACCAGTATACAGTATAATTTAAAAACATTTGTTCGTTCTATAAATAATAGTGGAAATTGCAATGTTTATTCACACCTATTAACATTGTGACACCAAAGACTCAGCACAAAGCAGCTGTTTATTAACGACTGGAGAAAGCCGCCCACAGTGAAACTATAAATCGATGGGGCTGGAAGTGGCTTCATTTGGACTGTGTTTGAGTATGGGAGCGTCCCAGAGCAGGGCTGTTCCTATATGTACTCAACGACGACACCTGGTCTCCACGGCGACAAAGGCCATAAGGGGGTTGGGAGGGTGCGCCGAGCTGGGTGTCTCCTGACTCGTGTAGCTATGCCATCGGCCGTTGCCAGTAGGACTATTTCCTCGCCGCGTCACATGGCCTCAATGTGTACAGGGTATTTCAGTCCCTGCAACAAACGAGATTCACGTGAGACGCAAGACACCGGCACCGATCTGATTATGTGCGATTCTCCTGCCTGCCAAGCGAAGAACGCGGACGGGATACTAACCTCTTCAGGACAATTTGAGATGCCCCTCACCGCTGTCCTTTTCTTTACAAATGATTATATGGTTGAACATGGGAATCTCAGTGATCATGAAGAACACTACTGACATTCTCTACACATTGGTATAGTGGTTATAAAACTTCCCACACAGAGTACCTCATTATATAATACATGACCTTCCATTAAACCGGGTCTAAAAAGGGGCAAAATTATGTCTAAGCTGGCTGTGTAAACCATATTAAAACCCAAAAAACACCAAACTCGAATCCGTTACCAAAAAACTGGTTTGAGACCCAAAAGTGGACCACAGAACTGTTGTCGGTGCACAAACTGACTAGTGCTGACCACGATTTCAGCTTTTTTTTCCATCCATCTTTTAACAGCTTCAAACCACAAAGTACGGATAGTTTTTTGTATTGAGTGTGGAGAGAATGGGTGAAAAACTATATGGAAGATTTTAGATGTGAAGTTTAAACTGTTCCTGAAAGTCAGTCACTGAATTTAAAACTGAAGATTCATCTTTTTAAAATACTCCCAGTGGTGGAAAGTAACAAAGTAAAAAGCACAAATTATGGGTAATTTTATGATGAATACTTTTTACTTTTACTTCACTACATTTTAGAGTCTGTATCTGTACTTTCTACTCCACCACATTTTTCAATTGGGTATTTTATTTTCAAAGTGACTGCTCTGTGATGAGCTGGTTTAGAGCTGGTTTAGTCCTGGTTTAGACCTGTTTTTGATCCGAGTTGGTGGTTTACTCATTTAGACCTGATTTTATTGAAATTAAATAAACATTGAATAAATAACATTGAACTCTTAAATACTTTTTACTTATAAAGTGCATTTTACAATTCTTTTATACTTTAACTTTTACTAAGTAAAAGTATCTGATAGCAATTTTTACTTAAGTACGTTTTTGGTCCTGTATCTACACTTTTACTTGAGTAAGAATACTGAGTATGTCTCTGCAGTCTCCAGTGTACATGCAGTGTACTGAAAATGTAGTTATTTATTTTAAATTCCATGCCTAAGACATTTCTCAAAAACCTCTTCCATGAAGCAGAACATGAGACAAATCCATTATTGTTCTAAAATGTTTTTGGGGGTCGTGGCCTATTATCAAGTGGATTCATTGTGCAGTGTGTGTTGTATGAGTGGATGTTCTGATTTGGACGTGTTCTGTTCTCTGCAGGCCTCACGCACACACCGCGTTCAGACAAAACTGAGTTGTCCTTTAACCTGAATGACGTGGAGTCCTACTTGCCCTACACCAAAGCCCTGAGAGAGTTCCTGGCCAAGTATGATGACGACAAACAGTCCGACAACACGAAGTTCGAGGACTGTGGGAGTAAGTCACTTTTAGAATGAAACCGATTGTCTTAACTGTGGAGACTGCAAAAGGTCCCACACAATGCTCTCTTCAGGCGTTTATAATATATTTGTGCTTCATTCTTACAACAAACTGCTGTGTAAATATCTCGATCAGCTTTGGTCCTTTAGGGTTCCTCACAGACAAGTAGCCAATTAGAGTGACAACAAAAAGAAAGTTATTATATCGCTAAAAAATTATTTTAGGTCACTTTTTTCATGTGGTCCTTCCACTGAAACTAAACCTGAGCCACAATAACGCATGTCCTTTCAGCATTTTTACACATTTTTTTGTTGATTCCCTTTTTATTTTCTTTACTTTCTTACATTGACAACAATGGCAATACTAGCTCACAAGAAGTGCTAAGACAAACAGGAAAAGCTTTTACAACAAAAGTGGGCGGGGCAGAATAAGGTGAATTGCAAGTAATATAAAGTCGGGGACACTGTTTTTGTTTATAAAACGTTAGAATTGGAAATACAGTATTTTTTTGAGATTTATTGTATTGCTGGTAAGTCTAGGTATCGTAGCGGCTAGCTTCGAGTACCTGGACAATCTGCTCAATTTTTTAAATGCAAGACAATATAATTAATGTGTAAAAACATTCATAAGGACCCCATTTTGACTCAACTTTATTTGTGTGTCGTAAATATACTTTTAGTAAAAGATGGACTGTATCTATTACTGTATAAAGTGAAAAACCATTGCTAAGGTGTGCACTTGTAGTTTAAAAACAAGCCAGCACAAAGCCTCATATGCGACCCCGCTGTGTTTCTGTGTTCAGTTGACCCGGCAGACTACAAGCACAGAGGGGACCTGGAGAGCGACGTGGGCAGCCGTAGGGCCTGTAGGTTCTCCCGCTCTTTACTGGGACCCTGCTCCGGCATCGAGGACCGCGAGTTCGGCTTCAGGGAGGGCAAACCGTGCATCGTGGTCAAACTTAACCGCATAGTGAACTTCAGGCCCAGGGTAAGCACCTGCACACATACTGTACACCGCCAGACGGGAGGATTGGGGAGTAATTATTCAAAACACGACAGTGGTTCTCAACTGGTGGGTCGGGACCTAAAAGTAGGTAGTTTTAGCGGGTCGCGAGCCTTTCCAGGGCAACATTTTAAAGATATTAATCTTCTACGCTGCGAGAAGTCATCCAGTAAAATTTTGAGTGACATGAGTACATACAGTGCGCCCTTGATTTGAGAAACTGCAATCAAGAAATCTGCCCAAGAGGAAAACTTTAAAAATAGAAAGCTTTATTATCTACTGGGATAGAAATTCATCTTTGGCTCACCGATCCATGAAAACACACAAACCAGGACAGTACAAACATGCCTAGTTGTTAACAGGATAAAATATTACCTTCATAGAACTTTAATTTGTTTAATTTGTTTATCTGTTATTAGGATGTCCATTACCAGGGCAACAACTGATCTTCCTGGGGTCCATTATAACATTTAGAAACGACACAATACAATACAAAAACATATACAGATACAGTAAACACTAAACTATGGTAATATCATTTTTCAAATTACACTTAAAATTGGATAATAACAATCTTTCTTTACTTGAAATAAGATTATTGTTGAGGTGTTTTTGTGTAAGTGTAAAAAACCTGCACCATTGGCGTTATTTGTTGATGGTGGGTCTCTGTCGTACCAGTTGAGAAACGCTGCACTAAAATGTATTGTGCCAAAGTTAAATTGCATATGACCGATTTTAATCTTTTGTTCAGCCTTTTATAATTTTAACATAGTTTGATGGATAATGTCTGTGCAGTGAAGTGGAAATTTAATAAAGAAAAGTTGAGGGAAAAGTTATTTTTATTTACATTTTCAAGTCTGCGACGTAGACGGAAAGTTCCATAGGATTCACGCACTCATTTCTCATTGGTATAATATGGTTGGCATGGCAACAGTCGTGAGTTGTTTACCTCGACGTGTCTCTTCCAGTGCCCATCTCCAATAAGGAAGTGAATAACTAGAAATGAAAAAAGTCAAACCAGGGAGAACGAGGTAAACATTTTCGGAAAATCTCACGTATGATTGTGTTTACTGGTCTGGTAAATATGTTGTCTGTGTTGCAAGTCTTGATCTAACGGGCAATAAATCAACATTTTTGTGAAAAGTGTTATGACCTTGTTGTATTTTGCCCCATAAATTCATCATACAAAAAAACATGATCCAAAATGCATTCAAGTACATTTGTTCCATGCTCTTCTGCAGAACATGCCACTCGTTGAATTAGTATCAAGTTGTTTTTAGTTCACTTTGTGGACTACATGACAGGGTCATAGGGTCAATATCATCAAAATGACAATACATTCACTTCTTTGTGTTGAAGTATCCTTTTCTATTGTGTACACACAGATACTGCAGTGGTGTAGGACTCCCTCTAGTGGTTAACCTAATTTCTATTTTCAAAATTATTGTCTAGTTAAACCAAATACATTAAAAGGTAAATAAACGTTATCCAGGACATACAGTTGTGCTCATAAGTTTACATACCTGATTAAGTTTGCATACCCTTTCAATCTTTTGGCCATTTTTCATAGAATATGAATGATGACGCGTTGTTGTTTTTTTCCACTCCTGGTTAGTGGTTGTGTGAAGCCATTTATTGCCAAAGAACTGAGTTTACTCTTTTGAAATCATAATGAAACAGAAACTACTCAAATGTCCCTGATCTAATGTTTACATGACCTTCAACATCTGCCAGGAAAATTGTCCAGGAGCAAAGAAAAACTCCCTTCAGATGAAATACAGGACTCTGACAAAATTGGACTCTGAAAAAATGTATGTTTGTTTCAAGATGCACAATATGTAAACTTTTGATTAGGGACATTTGGCAGTTTCTAGTTGAAAAGCGTAAACAAACAGATTTTTCGACAATAAATGGCTTCACGCAACCACTAACCACCGAGTGAAATAAATGTTATCAACCATATTCTATGAAATGCATAAGTTTACACACCCTGACATTCTACCAGGGTATCTAAACTTTTGAGCACAACTGTATGTTTTTCTAATACTGCATCTGATATTGAAGTGATGCTTGTATTGAGTAAATTGTAGCCTCTAGTTGAAATGTGCACGTACCAAAGGAGCAGACACGTGCCGGGGTAAGTTGATCTGTTGTTGAGTTGGTCCTGGCTCATGTACGGGGAGTCCGCTCCTCCTGTTACTTCTGATGACGGACACATCTCACCTGGATTCGGACAGGGGACAGGAGGCAGGAGGCAGGAGACAGGAGACAGGAGGCAGGAGGCAGGGGACAGGAGACAGGAGGCAGGAGACAGGAGACAGGAGGCAGGAGGCAGGAGACAGGAGACAGGAGGCAGGAGACAGGAGGCAGGAGACAGGAGGCAGGAGACAGGAGACGGTACAGGCTGTCCATCTATCAAAAAACTTTATTTGTCCCCAAGGGGCAATTAAAAGGACACACAGAGCAGCAAATTCCCAGACACACAGACAAAACCAGACATAGACATAAGAAATATTTTAATTAGTTCAGGTGCTGTATATCAGCACCTGCCACACGAGGGCAGACTTCCCTGTCCCCAACTGCTTCTACTACTACTACTTCATATTTCAGGAGGTTTACAGCCTTGGGGGCAAAAGTTGCCCTTCTCCTCTCAGTTCTGCAAGCCAGACAGCGAAGTCTACGTTCAGACGGTAGCCACTCAAACCGATTAAAAAGTGGATGAGCACTGTCCTTGAGAATCCTGTGAGCAGATTTCATAGTCTGCTCATTGCACAGGGTGGGAAGGTGGGGCAGAAAAACAAAGTTTTGATGCTGTACTTTTAAAGTCAAACTAAATTGTCTAATGAATAAAATCTAAATTTGCAGATGACCCCCTAGTACCAACAGGAGAAGCCCATGTAACACAGTTCGAGAAACACGGCTGTAAAAGAACAATTTCTTTTGAAAGTTCCTTGAGTAAATGTAGCCAATTCCTACCCATATGTGTTTTTCAAGTGCATGAATGCCATGTTTTGTCATTTCAGCCTCCAGCATCTAATGAAAGCATCCCAGAAGAGGCCCAGCCCAAAGTGCAGCCTAACGTCATCCCCATCTACTGCACCAACAAGGTATTCATTATGGTTTACAGACAACGTTTGTGTTCATGTTATAAACCATATAACTACAACGTTGGCTCACTAGTCACTGTACCTAGTCCTTTTTTGTGATTTATTTTATGTGTAATTTATTCTACGTTCCTGTTCATTTCTACCCTCATGGTTTAAAACTATAGCAGGGAAAAATGAAGGGAGATGACCCTCTTGCTCCTAAGGTAAACATGTATGCAGTTTTGATGTGGTTTTGTGTGTTTTGTACAAGACAAGTTCAAGACAAACTTTCACTAAGCAACAATAAAGTGGCCAAAGCAAGTTTTGGGCCTTAGTTTTTAAAACTTTTATGAATGCTGTGTTGTGCAACATGGGCAGGGACTTCTGGTTGTTTCCCCATAGACGTTTAGAAATATTAAAATATATAATAAGTTCAAAAGCACAACAAAGTCTAATTTTGTATGTAATATCTACTGGATATAAAGCAATAATACAGACAACTTTAAACTGCAAAATACTGTTAAGATTGAGATTACTTAACACTTTTGAAATGTAATGTTTTGGTCCAAATTATTTATATAGACATGATCAGTCAGTCAGTAAGGAGGTGAAGAGGTGGGGGAAGGTGACCTCATGATGCTGAGGCCTGCGATGTGCCCAGCATAAGTTCTTGCAACCTTAACCACAGACTTGGTCAAAATGCTTCACATTTGAACTTTTAATGTTAGATTTTTATTTACTCTTTGGAAAAATGATTGAGAATTTTACTTCAACCAGAAATCCCTGTCTGTGTTTTAGAGAGAGTTTTTGGAAACAATCCAGTATTGTGCACTCAGAAGGTACTTATGCACTAGACTAGGGTTTTTTGTTTATGTGATAAAGATGAGACTTTATTGATCTCACAATGGAGAAATTCACTTGTTACATCAGCTCTGAAGTAGGCCTGGGCACCGTTACACGATACTAGGGTGATATCAAAAAAGAATTAAGGTGCTACCGGTATCAAAAAATAAATTGGTACTAAAAAACAATACCGAAAATAATAATAAAAATCTTTAGAAAGCAAATTTCTCTGCCTGGTGGGTCTTGAGACTTGAAAGTGACATAGGTGTTTCAGCTCAAATAAATGATAAACACACTAAAAGAAAAAGTATTTTATTGAATAAATGACCATTATTGTTCTGTTTTATGATTCTACAACAAAACTAAAAATACAACAGGAAGTATAAATTACTTGATTTAAGAATATTAGTCTTGTTTAGAGCAGTTTGACTAGATTAGACATATTTACTACTGTCATCTACATTATTTGGTTTATTTCATGACAATGTTTACTGATTCTGAGATAATCTCGCTTGAATTAGGAAAATAAAACTGCCAAAAGGACCATTGGAAAATGCATTTAAATTAAAAAGGAAATAAGTTGAAATCTATAGACCAGTTCAATGTTTTTCAAAGCCATCAGAGAAAATATGGCAACATCAAAACCATGGATGTTTAAAAATACTGATCAGAACCAAAGCTCAGATGAAACATCACTCATTCCTTATAAGGACGACGAAGAGAAATGGAGGCAAGTGGGAGCCTGCTTGCAAAGAATATAGTCCTAGCTATGCAGATGAAAGTACAGTATTTATTCAATGATGTATCATAATACTACACCCAATTCATCCTCAGTAAGTTACATAATGTGACCCGAAATAAGCAATTATTTGTTTTGTACTGCTAATCATTTGTAAGTCAATATGAAAAATCAATGAGTTTACCATCATTGATACAACCCCAATGTGGCCTTCACCTTTGACCCCCGCGCATGCTCAGTAAACATTGTGAACTGGTCTATTGAAACAAGTCAAAAACGCCTTGGAAGAAGTGGTTAGAATCAGGTCAAATGAGCGACTAAATCTTAACTCATCAAAACGGCTGAAGTTTATACTAATAAGTTGAATTAGGATCATTTAAACTTATGTAGATATTTACTTTATTGTGTAGATGACAAATCATTTGGGAATAGTTTGGGAACAGCCACCGTTGCCATGGAAATCTGCCATGTTAGCAGCTACTAGCAAACGTTATTCATAGACTAACATTGGCAAGAAACATTATAAAAAGTGTAGAAAGCAGACGAGGAACAGCTCCGTTAGCTCCTGAGTCCCTGCTGGTAAATACATCTAACTCACTGTAGTGTCAGAATGCTTTTATGTGAACGATAACTCCAGTATTTTACATTTTAAAACCGCCATTGGTTTATTGTGGGAATAATGCGCTGCTAATCCCATAGTGCTTTGCGATATGACATCACATTTCCAAACTCTATAAATGAACGATACCCAGCCCTACTCTGAAGTCTTGTTAGGTTGTGTTGGCAAAAAAAAGTGTGTTTGAACAATAATTTGGCACCTCCTTACATTGTTGTTCTTTCTTGGCCCGTCTAACAGAGAGAGGAGGACCTGGGCAAAGTGGGCGAGATCAAGTACCACGGCATCGGCGGGGGATTCCCTCTCCAGTACTACCCCTATTACGGGAAGCTCCTGCACCCCCAGTACCTGCAGCCCCTCGTGGCCCTGCAGTTCACCAACCTCACCATGAACACGGAGGTGCGCATCGAGTGCAAGACGTACGGGGAGAACATCAAATACAGCGAGAAGGACCGCTTCCAGGGTCGCTTCGACATCAAGATGCAAATAAACAACCTATGACCCTCCCACCCCACCTAAAACCAGCTACCTATGAGCCCCCTGTACCTTTAGAGAAAACCCCATGTAATATCTGAAACCAGGGCTTGACATTAGCATTAGCCTGCTAGCCGAATGCTGGTAGGTTTTCATTTTGGCTTGTAAAACGTGTACCTACTACCTACAGCCTTTTTTTTTTCTCTCTTTTTAGCTTTACCTTACTCCAGACTTATGCTGCTTGACATTAGCATTAGCATAGATTAGCAAGTGCTAGGTAGTCTGCTCGAGAGGGACACTACTGTATTTTTTAATAGATGAGTTGGTTTGTATGAAAATAGACCTAACCTTAACAATATACCTGTTCCTAAACAAGTTTTCACTCTATCCGACTATCTAGTATTAGCCATTAGCAAGCTGGTATGTTTCATTTTGGCTAACACATATTGCGCTTAACCCAACTGGGAGTTCTGTTCTCCACCAAATTTGGTAAAAAATAAATAAATAAAATGGTTTCAAAGATGACAAAATTCAGTAGGCTATAAAAATAACATGTAGCAATAGGTTTGTATTGTATCTCAAATTGTACACAAGTCTTAAACGCTAACTTGATTATGGCTAGTAAAATCATCAATTTATGCTAAAATACTAGGTTAATGTCAAGTCCTGACTAAAAAAAAACACAAAAGGGAGGTAGGCTGTAGCGGCTAAGTCAATCACCAAGCAATCTTTAGCTTTTAACACTTTAGCTTACCTATTTCTGAACCTTTCAAATTCATTTTAGACGATAGATGCTTTAGCGGTGCTGCGTTTATGTGGTTATCCGAGTTTCCAAAAGATGATAAAAACAAACTCCATATTGTTCAGTAATTATTTATTGAATTATTTATTTCCACCACTTTCGGGAGTTATTTTCTCCCACGATAATTCACAGCCTGGAAATTCCGAAGACCACTTGAATGCAGCAAATTGCGCTTTCCATTTCCATCCTTTAAAAAAAAAAGAAAAATGTAGATTAAATTATATGTGGTTGTCTAATGCACAATGGAAAAACACGTGTAGGTGAAATGATACAAAGGCTTGCCTAGTTTGTTTTTATTAAGAGAAATTAGCAGTGAAAAAAAAGCACAAGACGTAGGCAAAAATTCTTGACAAGAATTAAAACCTAGGCTTAGATTTTACAGAAAGGATTCTTGAAGCCATGGATGAGCACGATTGGTGTTGAATCTTTTGTTTTAACCCCCTCATCTCACTGTGTCGCCTTTTTATTTGTGTCGCTACGTACATCGTCCAGTGCGGAGTGACCCTAACGCACACTAAACTGTTCTCAAACTTGAACACGCTACACTCCAGGGAACAACTCTTCCTCTTCATTCCTTTGTTTTATTCTTTTTGTGCTATTTTAAATGATAATTCTGCCTCGCGTACACACGGTTAGCCACCTCCTCGCTGGTGCTAGCTATTCTTTTTACAGTGGGTTCAGAAGGTTGTCAGAACTCTTCAGAATTACATTTGTCTGATGCTAGATTCATGTAGGTGAAATGCTACACTGAGATTTCAAAGTGGGAAGAATATATAATTAGTTACAGATATAATTGCAGTGTTTATGAATGCCTTCTTTGCCCACTGAATCTGGATCTTAACTCTGAATGTTTTAGCCATTAAACATTAAGAATTTCAAAGGGTTTTTTTTTTTATTTATGCAGCTGTACATGTTGTTTTTGTTCTTCGTGATGTATAAACGCAAACCAAAGTGCTAACGATGGCGACGGCGTTTCATTATATTACATTGATGTCTTAATTATCCCAGGCCACGTTGAATGTACCGCGGCAGTGGTAGATGTATCCGCACACGTTAAATATATGCAACAAGCTCTCGATGACCAATGAGAATTACGAAGGCAATATCTTCCAGGATTTCATGTCCATGTAAAGTAATAGAGCTTCTACGTGAGCTTGACAAATTCTAAAATAAAAACTATATGAAATATTTGTCTGCCGTGTTGCGTCTGCTTTATTTGGATTAAGTGAAAAGTACAAGTACAAATTATAGGTACTTTTAAGTAAATTTTTGATGAATACTTTTTACTTTTGCTTCACTACATTTTCGAATCCTGTATACTTTCTACTTCATTACATTTAAAAAGAAATGGGCTAAAAGTATTTTATTTTCAAAGGGACCTCTCTACAATGAATTGGTTTAGACCTGGTTTAGTTCCAGTTTAGACTTGGTTTGGTGGTTTGCTCATTAAGACCTGGTTTAGTCCTTTAGACCTGATTTAGACCAGAGTTAGTGGTTTACTCGTTTAGATCTAGTTCAGTCCTGGTTTAGACCGGTGTTAGTGTTTACTCATTTAGATGTGGTTTAGGCCTGATTTAGATCTTGTTTACTCTTTTGAAATCATAATGAAACACAAACTACGCAAATGTCCCTGATCTAACGTTTACATGACCTTCAACAACTGCCAGGAAATTTGTTCAGGAGCAAAGAAAAAAACTTCAGCTGAAATACAGGACTCTGACAAAATTGGCCTTTGTTTCAAAATGCACAATATGTAAACTTTTGATCAGGGACATTTGGCTCGTTTCTAGTTGAAAAGCGTAAAGAAACTGTTTTTTTGACAATAAATGGCTTCACCCAACCACTAACCATGAACATTGTTTTGTAACAAGCAGCTTTGTTGCTTGTTAGGGGGGCTCTCCCTCCAAGCGGACTCAAAACCTCGTCTTTTAACGCATCACACAGCGTAAGGACGCAAACATCGCCCACAGGTTCATTGGTTTGAGAAGTTGGGGGCGGGGCTTGTTGAGTGGGGCTAATGCCCTCTCACAACTGGCCCATTCTACCCCCTGTTT
>OMNZ01094864.1:0-13351 GCA_900303255.1 Lesueurigobius sanzi
CGAAAAAATATTTATCGTTAGAAAGCAAATTTCTCTTCCTGGTGGGTCTGAGACTGCAGTAAAAGAAAGGGTTAAGGTGTTTCAGCTCAAATAAATGATAAAAACACTAAAAGAAACAGTATTTTATAGAATAAATGATCATTATTGTTCTGTTTTATGGTTCTACAACAAAACTAAAATCAAGCACGAGGATAAATGACTCGATTTGAGAATATTAGTCTTGTTTAGAGCAGATTAGGCACATTTACTACTGTCATCTACATTATTTGGTTTATTTCATGACAATTTTTACTGATTCTCACTTGAATTAGGGAAATAAAACTGCCCAAAGACCAATTTTCTTACCCCATTGGTAAATTAATTTAAATAAAAAAGGAACTAAGTAGAAATCTATTGAAGCAAGTCAAAACAAGTGGTTAGAATTAGGTCAAATGAGCCACTAAAACAGCTCAAATTTAGATAAATAAGATGAATTTGGGTCATTTAACCTTCTAGATATTTACTTTTTTGTGTAGATGACCAATAATTTAGTATAGGTATCGAAAAAGGTATCGTTCAGGTATCGGTATCGTAAACCAAGTATCGTTAAAGTACTAGTATCGAAAAAACATGAAAGGTACCCAGCCCTATTGATCTAATAATGTAGTCAACAGCAAAACCCTACAGCTTTTTGATTAACGGCACAATTAATCGCAATCGAATCAGCAGCACTATTTTAAATAATGCAATAACCTAACCCCAAAGCCTGAGGTTTTTCCTGCCTTGCGTCTCCAGCGTTTTAAGAAGCTGAAATGTAATAAATAGTACAGCGGTTTCAGAAGTACAGTATATTTTGCTGACAATACGAGGGCTGGGACAATAAACAAACAGTAATTGCGATGAAAAGAAGGCGCGATTAGTTAATTGTAGCATTTTTTGCCATAATTGGGTTCATCGCTTATGGAGATAAAGGCCCTGAAACCACAGGCCCAGAGCACATGGCTAACAGAATCAAAACTCAATTCACCATAAGAAATTGTGCAATAATATTCGCAATAATTTCATCCAAGATAACCGTGAGAAAAAATGTCCATATCATCCCACACCTGGACAATACTGAAATGAAAAATATACAACATAAGTAAATAGTATTGAAATCGCAAATACATTTATTTATTTTTTATGTCAAAATCATGCAGCCCTACTTTTTGGGTCTGAAAAGATTCAGACATAGACATGAAAGTACGTCTTCTGCACAACAGGATGAAATATCAGATCATTTTTTCCTGTGTTCCTGATCATTCTACAGCAACCTTTATTTTCACGTGGCACACTCACACAAGGTCCTGTATTTTATCTATTCTTACATAAAACAATGTTTAAATTTGAGGAGCGCATCTGGGAGAGACCAAAAACACTTTACCTATAGGCCTAAGTATAGCGTAATAATAATATAATATAATATACCAATGTACCAATATAATTATTATATTATATTATAATTATTATATTGGTACAAGCTACAGTGTGTTGAGTCTATTACACAGAGAAGAAGTTCAAGTTAATCAGTGTTTTACATCTAACCTTAAAAGATATCCACTTCTCTCTGTGAGCGCTGAACACGAGCCTAAGCTAGCCTTTAACCTGGTGTGATGAGCAAAATATATTTTTTTCATTTCCCCCCTCATTTACCATGTGTTTTCCAGGTTTTCCAGGACGTGTGGAACCCTGAGATATGCTTCAATAGGACATCAAGTAGCTACATAACCAATTTTACAAATCAATCAAAAGGAAGCAAGAGAAAAGTACATAAAAACAACAAAACAAAACATCGGTATAACATTTACAGCGACCAGCCGCACGTCTCGTTTTTCAGACAGAGAAAGTCAGACTGGCATCACTCCATATCAATATGATTTAAAGTATTCAATATCGCCCATCCCTAAGCAAACACATACAAAAGCAACATAAAAAAAGCACACAAAAGCAGTGAGCTAATAAACAAAACAGTCTCTCAATCACGGGAAGAAACTTAAAAGAAAGGCACAGATGTCAAGCCACTGCAGCATGAAGCATGAAGGTCGACAGTTCGTAACGGCAGGACATCGCTAATTGGCAGATGCTAGCAAGACGAGTTTTAGAAACAGACAACAGGATAGCGCAGACTAAAAAAAACCTGAGCGGATCTTCATTAACTACAGCGCAGCTTTGTTCTGCTACAACATGCCGTGAAGCTTTTTTTTTTTTTACACTAACAGGATATGGAAAGAAAAGAGTGGGCGATAATCAAGCAACAACAGCTAACCCTTGGGTTTGATCACACAGCCGTAAGCTAAAGCAAAACAAAAAGCGCACATTGTTTTATCTGTGTGTACGTTATGTTACCTGTATGTTTTCGTGTTGTCTTTAGTCATGGGGACGTCGTCTTCGTGGGACAAGTCGTATGGGTCGACCTCCACCTGCGTCACCTGAGATTCAGTACATTATGAGAGATGTCTGGTGAAATTACACATTTAGCCCTTTTTAGATACAGTATAATAGACCCCATGGATGCACTTTTCTTTCTCTCTGCACAAAATAGCATGGTTTGCCGTTTGCAGGGTTTCCACAGGGCATTAAGTCATTAAAAACCATTCAATTGGATTAGAACTGGAAGTAAATGTAAATATCTTACACAATAATGACATTGCTTGACTAGTTTTACTGCACAAGTTTGTCAAAAGTTTTAAAATTCTGTTCCAAAACACATTTAACTGCATTTGTGGCTGAACTAGCACACTATTTTTTGCTGTTGAATATCAAAATTTTCCCTCAAAGCCTAGGACAGGAAATTTGTAGCAGTCATAGCATTACTTTATGTAGTATTTGGGCATTAAAATTAGGTTTAAATTTGATTTTCTGTTACCTGCATTTGATGATAAGATGAGATCATTCATTGGGATCATAGA
The DNA here is from genome assembly GCA_900303255.1 of Lesueurigobius sanzi. Lineage (NCBI taxonomy): Eukaryota > Metazoa > Chordata > Actinopteri > Gobiiformes > Gobiidae > Lesueurigobius > Lesueurigobius sanzi. Next base: position 2,928 of record OMNZ01094864.1, read on the forward strand.
ACTACAGAATGGATTGTGTGTGTGCAGTGCAACGTTACCTGTCCGTCTGGCGCGAGGTGTGCCAGAATAATGGTTTCTCCTTCAGGCCCGACTCTGGTCATAGTGGCCTTCTTTTTTCTTCCCCTTTTCGAAGGTGGTTTTTTATCTAGAAAAACAACACAAAGACAGTCATTGTGTTGCTAGTGAAGGCCAACACTTACTGTATCTCGCCCCCCAACCTTGTGGTCAACGCAGTAAAGTGAAAAAAATATAAAATGGATTGTTGGGTGGAATAGCAAGAATGTAAGGAAATTCACTATTCTTAGAAAATATCAAGTAATCAAAATATTTTTTAAATAACTGAATGACAGAAACCGTTTATGAAAGAAATTTCCAAACAGAAAATTGACAAATGTTATACTTGATCATAATTTGATAATGATTGGATTCACAAACCTACCATTTTATTCTTTTGGCTAAAAGTCCTTTCTTCAACATCATGCACATGATTTGAAACATTGGCACCACTTTTGGACACAGCTGCTTAATGATAAAATATGCCCCTGTGGTCACAATACTAAACGAAATACAAAACATAATGCATGTGCCCCAATGTGAACAGCACTGTCACATGTGGGCCATGTGTGGGCCATGTGTGGGCCACGTGCGGGTTCGATCCCGGGCCAGGACGGGGCCTTTCTGTGTAGGTAGGTTTCCCCTACCACTAAAAACATGTACAATATTTCAGGATGAAGGAGAGTGTTACAGGCTACAATACGGAGTGGTGTGTTTACATGCAAGTGTCTCATGTGTGTTCATTAACATGCACTGTCCCAACCAAATAAACAATAAAATAAATAAAATAAAATCATGTTGGAAAAAAAGATTTTTACCGTGATTGGACACGTGGAAAAGAATGGTTATGACCAACACTGGATTTTATACATTTGGACCATTATACGCACTGCTCTAGATCTATAGAACCCTAAACAAGCCGATTTTTTGTTTTTATTATAGTTTAGTTTTTTAGTGTATTTATTTATTTGAGCAGTAAACATTATGCTAAAAAGGAGTAGGCTGAAGCAAAAGAGCTTATAAGCACCTACCCCAACATCCATACAATAAAATGTGTCATTTCAGAAACAGTGCAGAATGAACAAAACAACAAAGAAACAACAGCAACAGGCTTCAATTATGAAAAGTAACCTCGTCTGCAGCCTTCACTTTAGTGGTAGGACACATGCTCTGTTTGAGTGCGGTGCACAGACGCATACAATAGACAATATGGACTAAAACTTGTGAGATTTGAGCATCGCGGCACGATGCGTCGTTACACCCCTATTACTCATTGTGTTAAGAAATGCCAGCTATGATTTATCTGAGAGCCGCATGCAGTCACAAAAAGAGTCTGGCTCCCGAGCCATAGGTTCCCTACCCCTGCCTAATTTCATGTGTGCTGACAGAGAAGACATTGAACTTTGTGACAGTTTTGTTTCTTGTAGATTGGTCGAGAAATTACAGAGAAATAAGCAATAAACTAAGACACTAAAAACTATAGGCTCTTTAAAATGTTGTGATGTCACGTGAATGCAACCTATGGTAAACATCGGTCTATTAAAAAGAAAACACTTTGTAGAAATAACACCAGTATTATTTTACATATTTTGCGTATTATTGTGTAACTTACTATAAATATTACCAGTATCTGTAGCATGGAGATGGGACACCGCTAACGCTGATCCCGGATGCGCCGAGACAAAAGAAGGTGACGAGTTTACTAAAGTTCCCTGTGGAGTCGTGATGACAAGACCCGCTGCAAGCACAAGCCCAGAAAACAGTGAAAAGCATGAAGTAGAAAGATTGGTTTGAGAGGAGCGATGCAGGCTCATACCTGCAGTCATGATCCCAGTGGTGGGGACTGGGAGCACTGTGATGCTTTGGGTGCTGTGTGGCGTTTGGTGGTGTGGCACACGTCCTGGCTGGTTCGAACCCTCCAGTTTGGCTCCGGGAGCGGGGATTGTGACCACAGCCGGCTGGTAATGAGGCCCAGCAGAGACGGGGACCTGCAATGTTCAAAAATGTTCGGTATTTATTCATTCATCTGCAGACAGTTAATGAAAAACATTGATTGTATGATAGTAATCTGGTACATTAATTTCAGACAAACTGTACTAGGGCTGCACAATACATCACAAAAACTATTGCATCGCAATATTAGGTGATGCAATATCCATGTCGCAAGAAGCCACAAAATATCGTAAGTTCACTTAAGTCTTCCTTATAAATGTGCAAAAGTTCAGTTTTAGTTATTCATTTATTGGCCTTGGTTTGGTTCTGATTTAGTGTTTTTGTAGTGTTCTTTTGACACAATTTGCTGAAAACGATATTACATCTGTCTAGAATGGAAAGGTTTATCCAAGTATCGCAATAATATTGTATATTGCAAGTTCTTTCAATACCGCGCAGCCCCAAACTCTACTACTACTACTACTACTACTACTGCATTAATAAAGTCAAGAAAAGAATTGTGTGACCCTTACCTGCCCTGGCACAGTGGTGACAGGAGACCAGAAATACGATGAATTAAAGTGTGAATCCTCCATGTTTCTGCAAAATACACAAAATAAATAAATAACGTGAATTTGATGAAATATCACAACATAACATTGTAGCCTGGAAAAAAATCTTTGAGCTCTAAAATATGTGAAAATATGATGATAAGTATACATAGTGCAACATAATGAATAAAGTATTATCTCTGGACAGTTTGTAAATCAAGTCCTCTGAAGGCACTGTCTTGGTGCTGCTGTTGTTCCCTGCCTATAAAATGCTCGGAAAAATGACCAGGAAAACCATCACAAACGGAATATAAAAGAAAGAAGATGGGGATATAACGTCAAATTTGGGGCAAGGCGCAAAGGCCGACTCCATTTCGTGTAGGCCCGACGTTCTGCACACGCTCAGCTGTTAAGGCATGGCTTGGTTTCTCCCAGCCTCAAGTGGAGATAGCCACCAAAACAAAGCATAGAAAAAACTGTAGGGATTAAAAAAAAAAGATGACGCAAAAAAAAAAAAAAAAAAAAAAAATACTAGTAGTAGACGACGGCGCGCGCAGACTTCCGGGCTATGGAGAGGAGCGGAGCGGAGAGCAGAGGCGGCAGCAGAGTCATGCATTCTCCCAAAAAACACAGCCCACTGCGGGCACAACACGTACAGATCATCCCGTATCTCTCCGCGCTGCCCCAGGGGTCTGTAATAATACGCCACCGTTGTGCAAACCGACCGACGGTTCCCCAGAAGTTTTTCCACTCTTACCTATATTATTTTTTTAGTTTTTTTTCCCTCCGGTCAAGCTGCTGCCTTGTCTGAGCTCCACTTCCTTTGGACAAAAGGAGCGACTGCGCACATGTCACTTCCGCGAACAAAAATACCGGCCAATTTTAAAACATCAATCACCCCATAATTCGGTGTATGCGGTTTAGCTTATACCAGCACGTATGGCCCTATACAGAACAGTTCTAGCATTTGTCATGTTTAATTCGCGGGCTAAATGCGTTGTAGCCTGCTATGCTAGGTGGAAAATGCTAAAAACACAACATAAAACACATTCCCATCAACTTACTTTGTATTAGGTTATAGTTGTCATCAAAAAAATAATTAAATTAAATAAAAGTAAACAGGATCCAATTGTTCCAAATTTAATCATGTAATGTTTTAGTTATAGTTGTATGTGCAACGCTTTTAATATCCACAAGAGGGCGCTGTGGGAACAGGAACGAGTTAAGAATCCATCAACATCCGGCTACACGTCTTCTCAAAACATTTCCACAACAAAAACAGCCCTGCAGCGTTTTTTATATGATTTCTTTAATTTTTTACCTATTATTTATAAACTGAGGTGTATTTGATGTGTCGGAAAGTCGCACGGAGTAGTAGAAGCTAACTTTTGAGGCTGCGTCTCTTTATTTAGCCTACAAATCACAGCATTTAGGTAGGCTTCTAGTTGGCAAATTAAACCAAACAGACAGTTTCAATGGGGGATGTGAGAAAACTGCAGAAAAAGTTGAGACAGATTGAGAATTTGGAAATAAAAATCAGCCTTACCCCTGAGGAGAGATTCAAGGTATAAAAACACTCATTCATTTTCTTCCCCTCTTTTGTTATGTGTTATGTGCTTTGTTTTAGCTTGCAATTTATTAGGCTTTGTGGATATTGCATCGAAGTGAAATGGCCTCACAAAAGTACATGTATAAGATTGCAGGAGCATGCTGTGTTTCTGTGTGGTTATTTTTGGTAAGTGACAGTAAATCTTAAAGTTGCAGTGTTGTTTTGGTTGATGTGACAAGAAAAACCTATACATTTAGTTAATGTACCAGCTTTATTTGCTTGCTTTAGGATATGATAATGCACGGCTACATGTCTCTCTTGTCAGTAAGTTATATGCATAATTTGGGGGAAATATTTTATTTGCAATTTTTCATATGTCTGTATGTTTTCAAAACTATATTTAGCTCTTAGTGCACATTTTATACATGTCCTGGAGCATTTACACATGAGAGAAATCTGAAATGTGAACATGCATTAAAAAAAAAACTCTCCAAAATTTTCCAACATCGAAAATAGAGGCCAGCACCACCAACATATTTGGCCGATATTGAAGCAGATTTAAAAAAAATCTTGTATATAATCCTGTGTTTGATGTTAACTGTTACAGCAGGGGGTGCTTTAATCTGCAAAAATATATAGTTCTGTTTTATCAATTGCAGTCATTGTGATTTGCTGAAATAATGGCATTTACTTCAAAGGAAGCCAAGTGGATGCTCTTAGTATAAATTACACAATATGTGAACATGCCATTCCACATTTGAAAGCTAAGAACCTCGAGAGTTCAGGCTGCAATTGTGAAAGTGAGAGAATCCTTTTATATTTATTTCCAAACTGAGACTTTCCTCATACCTGGGACCAAGAGAGGTCAGATATAAACAATAAGCCTAAACCTTTTAAGACAAAATAGTTTTTCTTGATCAAAACCACAACATTTTTGATGTACCGTATTTTCCGGACTCTAAGTCGCTCCGGAGTATAAGTCGCTCCGGAGTATAAGTCGCTCCGGAGTATAAGTCGCACCAGCCAAAAATGCATAATGAAGGAAAAAGAAAACATATATATAAGTCGCATTTTTTGGGGAAATTTATTTGACAAAAGCCGAGACCATGAACAGATATTTCATCTTGAAAGCAAGTTATAATAATAAAAGTAGACTAGAGAACAACAGGCTGAATAGGTGTATGGTATCCTAATGTAACACATTGATTTTTATTCAGCTTCACGAAGCATAAACAACGAACTGAATCGATGTCTGTATGTTAGTGTAACATATTAACAGTTATTCTGATAGCTGTAGCATAAAGATTATTTTTGATTATTCTTGAGTCTGATATTGATTTGTTTTTGTCCATACCGACCTTTGAGATGACTTCTGTTATGATATTGGGCGTTACAAAAATAAATTGATTGATTGATTGATTGAAAGAACAGCATCAGTGTGAAACGACATATTTTAATATATAAGTCGCAACTGAGTATAAGTCGCAGGACCAGCCAAACTATGAGAAAGTGCGACTTATAGTCCGGAAAATACAGTAATTTTTGCTCCGTCTGAGTCTATATAAGCCAGAAACGATTAATTGTTTACTAAAATAGTTGACAGCTATTCCAATAATGGATTAGTTGTCGATGAATCAATTGGTTGCTTCAGCCCTACCACCAGTCATGGTTTTTAATAACATTAAGCCTAGCCTGCACACATGTCACTTCCAGCTGAATACATTAAAGCAGGCTGAACATGTTAGTCGCAAATAAACAAGTCGTGGATTAAGTCGGCTGCTTGTTAATCGCGCGTCTTCTTCCTCGCTCAGATCTCCACGAAGGCGGAGCTGCGTTCCAGATTGGCTGAGCTTCAGCTGCAGCTCTCTGGCCCGCAGCGAACTCCGGGGAGCGACGGAGAAGGGGAAAAGGAAAAGATGAAAAGACAAGTGTAAGGAAGTGAGGGAGAGGTGCCAAGAGGGGAGGCAGACATGAACATAATTCTTCAAAAGCAACAACATTCACTTTGAGCCCTTTGATCTTTTTTGTATGTCTATCCAAATCCTCAAGCATAGATCCTCTGCCCCCCCCCCACAAGACGATTTTGAGAATTATGATTGCACACAACAGAGATCAAAAACATGTAAAAGCAGCTTACTCCTAAAACACTACAAATATGGTCAATTCCTTCGAAATTCCCTGGAGGAGACTACAGACATCCTGAGCCACTGTGATTATGTAAAAAAAATTTAAAAAAACTTGATGTATGCATTCAATTTATTTGCATAAGATAAACTCAAAAGCAAACAGTTAATGTCGGTCGATGTTGGTCCGGATAAAAAATAAAATAAAAAAAAATACTTTGTGCAATTTGGCTTTGAAATCCTTCCCTGAATATTTGATTTCTTCACAGGGAGGATGGCCCCGAGGCACCTCCATCTCAAATGCCTCCTGCCTCCAAGATTCTGAAGGGAGCGGCAGCACAGCCCACAGCAGAAGAAAGGCCCAGAGCTCACAGTGCCAGGCAGAAAGGGACGGGAAAGGCAGGGGGAACCAGTGGACAGCAGGACCGAGGCGCCGAGTCGGCCAATCAGAGCCGGGACCCGTCTGCGAGCTGTACACACCAAGCGCAAGAAACGCATCGTGAAGGTGAAGGTGAAGAGTTGGGGTTCACAATAGATCAAATCATTATAAAGCGAGTCCGTAGATTGATGGTTAGGTTGATGCTATGATGTTTTGGCTGTTTGTTTTACATGAACCAAAAGTTGGCACAAAGTTCAATGTCTTCCGTCACCACAAATGATGACGGGGGAACTGATTTTCTACTGTTTTGAATATTACAAGGCTCAAATGGACCTAATTTAAGAAAACCCTGAGCAAAATTGACCTTTTGCACAATGTTATCCCTGAAGCCCTTTTGGCACAATATATTTTGCCATTAGAGGTTCATTTCTTGTTTGTTTTTTTGTGCTCGGCTGATGATATTCGACGAAAGTGTGCACTTTGTAATGTATTTTAATGTAATGAAGTAACATTTAAAATGTATATAATTTACACTGCCCAGGAGAAAAAGCTCTTGAAGCCATTTTTTGCCCCATTGACTTCCATGCTGCCATTACAAAACAGAACCTGGTGATTACTTATTTCATGAGATTTAATTGGGCTTTGAGCGACACATTTCCCTTGAAGCTAATGTTAAATCCAGGTAAATCCAGTATTAGATCTAAGTCATAGCCGTGGCATTAAAAAAGCTTAGTTTATTAAAGCATTTTAATTTTAATCGACTCACTTCCTGTTTGCCTGATGAGTTTGTTTTTTATATTATAATGATAGTGTTCCACAGACTTCCATCCCCCAAAATAAAAAGAAATATTTATCTAAGAGTAGTATATTTGTATTATACACGTGTGTAAGGGTGGCTGGTGTATGTGAAGTCAGATTTCACAGGAGAATCAGTGACTTCCTGCTGCCATGATTCAGGCTAACACCTGGCGGGACACTTTTTGACAAGCTCCTGTACCTGTTGAGGTGTAAAACTTTGAAAATCTACTCAGTTTTGATTTTTGTGACAAAGGCAGGAGTTCATGATCACAAAACAATAAAAAACTGTTTCCGTCGTCGTTAAATTAACATGACAGCACACTCTTTTTTTCAATTTTTCTTTTTCTCTGTGCCAAAAAACAAGGCTGAAAGACTCGAAGTGATTTAAAAGAATATATATCTAAAAAATGCTCCAAAAATTCGAATCGAAGGCTGACATTGAAGCCGATTTTTTTATTTAAAATCTTGTATATCATCCTGTGTTTGATAACTGTGACAGCAGGGGGCGCTGTGTTAGAGCCACAGGGCTGATCAGGACCTATGTTAAGTCCACAAACAAACTTTTTCTTAGACTATTGTATTATTATTATATTTTGTAATAATAATAATCATTTGTGGACCTATTGCATATTACAGTATTGCACTGAGTTGTAGATCTATTGCAGGCCTATATTTATAAACATGTAAGAAGTTTTGAATTTGGCTGTTATTTTAAAGGGACTCAACAGAGTTTCATCATTTTCATACTCGTGACTGCCACCTCTGGCCGTCCGTGTAACTGCAGTCTCCATGTTAAGCTGGTGAATGACTGCTGCCCCGGCCCGAACACGCAACTTTAGAGTGACAGTGCAGGCTTATAGCGGCAATAGAGTGGGATAGGTGTGGGCTCACAGTACAGAGACATTGCTGGAGCATGTAGGGGGTGGAAAATATATTATTTTTTTCATTTTAACTTCCGTAGAGTCCCTTTAAAATTAGAAGTAATGTTGGATAGTATTAAGGCTAACAGGAATTTTACATTAAAACATTAAAAATATATACATCATTTCACAATTGTAATGAAAACATCAAAGCAGCAGATATAGTTTCAGCTCGATATGTTTCTAAAGGCCTTTATAATGTACTGTATTACAGTATATAGGATGTTAGTCCCGAGGTCATACGTCTGAGGTCCTGAATCTGCAGCGGTGCCACAGTGGTAGCTTTAAAGCAGTGTCAAACCTGCAGACCGGAGCCACTGCAGATGCAGGACCACAGATTTACCGCCGCACATCCAAAACATAGAAAAAATATCAGCCTTATTTTTGGATTTTATCGGCCGATCGCCGATATTGTAAAACACCTACCTGTTTATATCGGGCCGATTTATCGGTCGGTCTCTACATTATATTCCAGGGCTCATCTTGCCCGGGGGAAACAAAGTTTAATATGAATCCTTCATATAGAAAAAGCAGCATTAAAAAAAATAAGAGTGCATTTTTTTGGTACAAACAGACATTTGCAGGATTCAAGGAAGGATTCAACTATGAAAAAAGGTGATTTAAACTATGATTAAACAACAAAAACATCTTGCTGAGTGTTCGTTTTCTAAAACATTGTTTGGCAGATGGAAGACCTTGGTGATTTTGACCTGATATTTCCATGACTATCATTTTCCCATACGTCGATTGGTTATGACATCACATTAACACAAGCTCTCGTTGGTGGTTGAAGACCAAGTTGCTAACACTATTGAAGAAAGTTTCAAATGGAATGCTGTTTCAATGAATGCCCTAATTTGCTATTAGCATCTAAAATCAGATTATTCATGTATGCCCGGAGGAGTCCTAACAAGCTCTTGTTGCTGCCAGCGTTAAAACTAACAGGCGCCGTTTGGCTCCCTGAAGACAGGACCTGTGTTTTGCATTCTTGCAGCTAAATTAGCTCAGTGCTTCACAGTGGCAGACTAATCCATATTGAACAACTGTGTAGATTAACAAGGCTGAGTGCTGATGAGTCAACATTACTAATTGCACAAATCATTTCTTTTTACAGACGCCGAATTCACAACGCTCAAAGCATCATGGGAAAAGGCCAAGTTTCGCCTGAGGCTGTTGGAGGGTCACAATGACATAATCACCTGTGTGGTTGCCGTTGACAACCTGGTGATTTCGGGAAGGTAAAGCTCTCATTTGCGTAATGGGTTCGGAAAGTGAACATTTCGCCTCATTTATCACTTAGCGAGCTCCTGATCCGACTCTCAGCAGACTTTAACAAACCCACACACGTTCAGACGGACACGAGGCGACTCGGGCCAGAAGAGCCTCTTAAAGGTCGGCCCACTTTTCACCCGGACCAGATACTTCCAGGCCCCATTTGTTTGTCGTTACTTATTGAGTGCAGACGAAGTGGTCGCATCGTGGTTTTAATTTCATTTATTTGATCAGGGACAATGCACATAATGCGAAAAGAAAAGATGCCATGTGCCAGGTTATAGCTATAGAGTTGTAACAGCACCACTTTGACCAAGCACAGTCCAGATAAGTGTAATATGATCCTATCAAGCTGTAGTCCTTTCCTCTCTGATCGTGCATAGCAGATTTCAAGACTATAATGGGGGTTATACAGGTAGCGGCAAGTCTTGCTTTTTAATGCTATTTTAATGGCCAAATACTAAATGTTTAATGCTAAAACGCCACAAATCAGAACATATTTAATATTAATTTGAAGACTTCATTTGCAAAAGCAGACATCTCCATTCTGAAGTTTTTGCAAAAATGTTTTATATTTTATTACCATACTCTAAAGGTGACACCAGTAAAAGTAAAGATGAATTAATTTGATCAGGAACAAGTCATTTCATATTGTTGATGTGCAAAAATAGATGTGGTTATTAAAAACACAGCTCCACAAAGAGAAAATTACAAGCAAGGGTTGTTTTTTGTCAATGGCACTTATCTGTTTTTGCAAATGAACTCTTCATATATAGATAACTTTTCGCAGTGAAAAAATGTCACAGCTTTGACTCATTTGGCTTCTGTCGCTGTGCTGTGACATCA
>OMNZ01094865.1:0-11723 GCA_900303255.1 Lesueurigobius sanzi
TTTAATCCTGATAGCAGATAGACTAAATATCACAAGTGAATATTTAGTCTGGGAATCACCCGTTCATTTTCTCGTAGGAGAGGTGTGGTTTACGATTGTCCACAGCCGTTTATTGGGCGCTACTAATGTCTATCATCAGCATGGAGTGAATGAGCCCCCCTCCCTTTCATGTGTGAAGCGCTTTGGGTGTGACTATGTCATATGAAAAGCGCTATACAAATAACATTCCCTTTCCCTTTCCCTATCACATACATCTGCACGTAGCCCATAGCCAATCGTATCAATTGTACTCGGTGACGTATGAGCCTCAGCCAATCCAGTCTGTCCAATAGTACGTGCCATCGTCTTGCCATCCCTCCCCGTGCTGTGATTGGTCCCCAAATCCCTGCGAAGATTTGGGCCATGGTTTCCAGGCTGTGTAGCAGTTCGAAAAGATTTGAGCGCGAGCAGCATGGGTATTCCCAGGCTAGATAGCAGAAGTAGTGAGTGGAGAAAAGTGCCAGTATTTGAGAGCAGAGCTGCGTTAAACATAAAAACCACTGAATCACGATATGACGATGTTACCAAAAAAGCAGATCGTCGTGGAAATAAGATCACGATTCGATTTTTATCATCATATCACTCAGCCATACATGACAGTATACCGTTCATCACAGAACTCCCAAAATCACACATAAGGTGTATTAGAATGTCTAGTTTCATAATAAAAAATAAATAAAAAACCCAAATATGCAATATTACGTTTTTGGCACTCAATGTGTTGATGGTATTATGTGATATAGACAGTGGTCCAAGAAGCCATTGGCACAGAATTGGGAACATGTTTTCATTAGTCAGTCCCTGTGTTGGCCACAAATCCACATTACGACCAGCTTTCTTCATAGGTTTGCAAATCATGTACACACTTAAAGCAATTCCCACAAGATGCTCTAGCTTTCAACACCAAATCCTTCCAACGTCCTGCTCATTTCCCAATCCCGCACTTCCCTTTCAACTCTTTCTTGTTAATGAATCCGCTCTCCACCCAGGACAGCGGCGCGTGACAGGTGGAAGAGTGTGAAAAGGCCACCCAGCTGTCCTCTCTCCTCACCTGGACTGGCCTATCCTCAGGGTCCTGGCTCCCAAACCATTAGCATCACACTTAGCTGTCATTTCGGTGGCACAGGCGCGGATCCCGGTGAGAAATTGGTCCCAGCGCGGCACGGTGGCGGCTAACGGCAGAAGAGCGAGGGGCTGCCCGGTCGCTTCTAATGGCACCTCTGCACACCGCTCCGGACTGGGATGGGAGGATGGATGAGGGGTAAAAATAGCAGTTGAGAATAAGGGTCTAATGTTTGGGATTTGGTGGGACCGACGGGCTGATGCCAAAATGGTCTGGTTTGAAATGTTTAAGGCGATGTCCGCACAGAGGAGTAAGTTAAAAGATTAGGCATAATGTTTCTCTGTCCACAATGTTCTGTTCATGTGCTTTGAGCTGATAAAGTAAGATCTCTCACTCGGTGCACTGACTGTTTCTGTCACTCTGAGAACCTGCACACAGGGCCGAGCCAATTTGGTGCCCTCAGCAACACTGGGCTTTGTCACCTGGCCAGTGTTGGGGAAGTTGTTACATTACAGCCTCAAGAAAGTAACTAAGATAACCAAATATGTGTATTTGTTATTCAAGCCATTTAAATTAATCAGTTTCAGTTGAGTTTGTTTCAGACAGATTAATAGTTTTCATACATAGATAAAGGTCAACTACAGTAAAGGTCAACTGAAAGCAATTTGTTCAAAACTGTCTCAAATTAACAAGAAAGTAAATGATTTTATCAGCCAGGACAATTAGATTTAGTCTTCAAGACACTGACTGCCAAAACATTTTAAATAATAAAATAAACAGTGTCACCTGAATTACATTTGAACATATAAAAAAGTGAAAAAAGTAACAGAAAATAACTTTCTGTATTATTTAATTACAATTGTTTTCATAACTCGTTACACTACTACGTTACTCAAATTGTAATGCTGTTACAGTAACTGTCACAGGTTTAAAATGAGCTGAATGGTGTGACCAATTAAACCAAGGGTAAAAGCTTTAAAATATAATTTATTTTAAACGTCCATCTCAAAAAACGTGGGGGGGGTTGGCTACACCTCAGCTCCGCCAGTGCGCCGCCGCACTGTGGGTCCCACATGGCACACTCTGCAGGAGCCGTTGATATCCCCGGTCCGAGGTCCATTACCTCTGATCAGCTCCAATCTCCACCTTCTCCACCGCGGCATTGCAGCCTTTCGCGGTTTGGTCACAGTCTCTGTTTCCGTCTCATGTGTCCCATGTCCCGTGGCCCATACCGGCCCGTACCGTGCCCCCCACCACCTACCACCCACCACCGTCCGTCCTCCTGTGTGTTCTCTCTCTCTCTCTCTCTCTCTCTCTCTCTCTCTCTCTCTCTCTCTCTCTCTCTCTCTCTCTCTCTCTCTCCTTCTTCCTTTAAAGGCCACAGGTGCGTGCCAAGGTGCAGGTGTTGCTGGTTAGGGCTGTTTAGTTAAAAGTCACATGGGGTTCCCTGGCTAAAGGTGGATTAAAAGAAGTAAAAGCATGCATATAAAAACACACTAAAAACACACCAATAAAACAGCAAACTTAAAATCCATCCACTCATGCCCCGTGACATAACTAGTTACTTAGTAAGTTACTTAGTTAGAGTTACACCCAACACTGCTCCGTGCAGCATTTGAATATGTTTTTTTTTTTTTTTTTTGCACACATGCCCAAAGCCTTCTTAAAATATCTTACATTTTGAACTTCCACCATTTTATTTTCACTGCAATGTTACACAACTCCCCGGAGGCTGAAAGGGGAACACGGGAGAAAGCTTGAAACCTCCAGTTTTCAACACAAAAAGTGCATGTCTTTATCACTCTCTGTTCCAAAGTTATGCACAAAAGTCGGTGATGTTGCAGATGGCGCCCTAGGCGGCCACCTGGTTCGCCTATTGCCCAGAGTCAGTTCTGAGTGGTTAGAAATTTGGGAGTAAAACTGAACATTAAACTGTAGTTAAGACCAGCTTCTTTCAGCTCTGCCTTTGTCTGTTGCGACCTGGAGAAAGCCTTCATTTGCTCACACTGTCTCTTTGCAAGAACCCGTCTTGCCAACCCCATAAACATGATGACATCACACCTACACAGCAATCCCAGGACCCATCTCCAGATCTTGAGCCAGGCTTATGGTCAGAATCAGCTGGCAGGAGGATTTAACCTAACATGCATGTTTTGGGTTGATGGGGGAAACCGGAGCACCCGGAGGAAACCCACCCAGACATTCTGTATCCAATTTCAAGCTCTTGCTATTTGTCTTCAAATCCATTCCTGGCTTTGCTCCCTCTTAACTAAGCAACATTATGACCCCTCACCAGCCCAGAGCCCTGGGCTCCTCTGACCAACAAACCGAAAGTACTTTCATTTGAGTACTTATGATGCCGAGTACCAGTACAAGTACACTTTCTTCAAACATACTAAAAGACTAAAAGCTTGTACATAGCAGATGGTTACTTTCAAATTTATGTTAATTTTAAAAAGTATTTGACTGAAATGTGTTAAATGATTTTGTTGAAGAATTGTGCCAACTACTATACAGCTTATACATACTCTCTTATTCACCACAAAAAATGCAGCAAATGTACAGTTACCTGCTCTGAAAAGTTGTGAAATATAGGTAAACATTTATTCTGAAGTTTGTATTTTTACTTCTTTGACTTTGTTACCAGATTTACCACTGAAGAATGAACCAACAGCCAAAGAAAACTCATTGTGACACAGCAAGAACTGAGCAAAGTTCACAGCGAAAGTCCCCACACGCTCCGGATATAAAGCCCAGGACGATGGCAGGACCTTGTAGCTGTGAGGTCCTTTTAAACTTAGCCATACTTTGTTATTTTTAGCTCTTCGGGAACGCCGCTTGGTGTCTTTCCGTGCTGCGTTTCACACTCTGAACCGAATTTCATCAGGGTCAAACTGCAGACAGACAAACACAGCAGAAGCTAGCTCTCTGCGGCGGCTTTGAGCGATCTGCCAGCTCCTTCTGTCAATATATCCAGCGCGCTCCGGCTTGTTAGCGCCGCTGTTAGCTGCCACGCCGAGTCAAAGGCAGGGTCTGGGGCAGAGTTATTAGCTCGTTATGCTAGCGGCTTCGGCTTGTTTGCGCGGTTATTTCCTGCGGTGATGAGGGGGGATCGCACGGGCTGTGAATCTGCTACAAAATAGCAGGGAAAGAGTGGAGTTGGACCAAACATGGAGCCCGGAAAACTGAAAAGGTAGACATTTTGACAAAGGAGCAACTGTAAGTCATGCTGCTATAATGGATTCCCAATTAAAGCAATGGTAGATGGTGTTTAGTGTTGTTCAAATAGAATAATGAAGCTTTTCCAGTATTTTTTACAACTTCATGGTCAGCAAATTTAGCTCATAAGACATAAGAATGCACCGATCCGATACTGGTATCGAGTATCAGAGCCGATACCAGAAAAGTAACTATTCAAAATATACTGAACTGATACTTTCACCAATATAGATATGATGTGTGTCATTTTAAAGCTCTGAATCTGTACAAGTCAGTCATTGAATTGGTCTTATTCCTCACAATACTACATTTGATCCCCTACTTTTTGATCGCTGGCTTAGTACAAGGTTTCCAAGCGGCATTAAAAGTCATTAAATGAATTGTGTCAAAAATAAGGCCTTAAATGTCATCAAAAAGCATTCAATGGAATTCAAACTGGCTTAAATCAAACATTCTTGGAAAATAAAGACATTGTTCAACTAGTTTTACTGCAGAAGTTTGGCAAAAATCAAAAAACAGTGTCTAAACTGCTGTTTGGAAAGAAATGATACACTATTTCTGTTCAAAAGTTGTCAGTTGTGTCAAAATTTGTATTGAATATGGAAATTAATATTAAATATGCACCAATTTGTGGCATTTCTGGCATTAAAAATGTAGAATTTGGGCATTAAAATGGCATTAAAAAGCATTCAATTTGACTTGCTGCTGCCGGCATAATTGGCATAAACAGTATAAGACTGAAGCTGTGACTGAGTAACAAAGAAGTGAAAGAAATACTGTCACAGAATTACTGATAAAACATGGAACAATGGATCAGTCACTTATTCACTCTCTGTAGTTTCTGTACATAAACAACAAATTTGCCATCTGCAAAACCTACTTTTGTGAAAATCTCATGGTATCAAAGCCTAGTATCAGTATCGGAAGCAAAAAAAGCTGGAACGGTGCATCTCTAATGAGGCAGCGCAGCTTCATACAATGTTCACATTTGCCCAAAAGGAAGAACGAAGTATTAGCATCAACCAGTGATCTCCAACCAATAACTTAAGAGCTAACAGTAGCTCGAGGGCCATTTCCAGATAGCCCCTAAAGGCATTTGTTACACCATGAGTTACTATACTGTATAATCATTTCTTTTCATTCAGAAAATGCTGAACAGCGCAATCTGCAACATTTGTTCATATATCATCTTGGCTTGGCTTTGTCTCCCTCCCTTGTTGATTTCACTTGTTTTTCTAAATTTGTGACATTTAATGAATAATTGAGCTGTCAAGATAATCCAAAAAAGTACATTTTCATCTTACTGACATAGTTTCTGTATTTTCTGGATGTTCCTCGGGATAATCATTTTAGAGGAAGTTAATTTTGGCTATTTCAGTTTTTCACATAATCCTTCCAGAGCTGAGATCTAAATCAAATCAGTATTAGATGTTATATTAGATGTTGTTCATATGTTACTAAAACTAAAAGCATTTGATGGTGATTCAGCGCACGGTCCAGAGGAGGGTGTTGTGGACGGAGCCTTGACTTTGGCGTCCTGCCTGAAGAGGACCAGTCATGTTTATGAGGTGTCTCTGTTGAGTCAGAACACAGAGTCGATCCAAGTTCCAAGTCCAACCAGAAGGATATTTATTTAACTAACCAATTACATCGTCAAAATGAATGTGGATAAAGGTTCTACGGAGTGAGTGTTGAGGACAGTTCACCTTTCCCCTCGAGCCACGTTATGTAATAAGAGTTGAAAATGTAATAGAATCTTCACTTTTTTTGTGTAATAAAAGCTAATTTTGTATGATTTTCAGGGCATTACATTCACTTTTTGGTCACTGGCCACTGTGGCTAGTGTTTTTTTTAGGTTACTTCCAACTAAGACACTTTCAATGTCACTAGCCAAGTGTTGATACTAATTTAATTTTTGTTATTTCCACTTCAACATAATGTTAGAATGGTAGATAGACTTTTTTCATATAAGCATCTTATTATACAGCTTTGAGAAGAGGGCACAGTAAATGATCCTACTACTTATTTATTTTTATGCACATGAAATACATTTTGTATCTTAAAAAGAATCAGAATAGAATTTATTGGTTTCACAGACTAGGAATTTTCTTCAGTGTTTTCGTGCAACATGAAACATAAACTTGTAATCAAGATAAATAATAAACTATGGCGGAAAATAAATATAAAAATGATAAAACTAAAAGGCATGCATCAAAACGGGAACAAGATTTTTTTTTTAATCTAATAAAATAGCAATTTAACACAGCAACGTAAATGGGTGAATTTACAGATGTGCATTAGCAGCAGATGTGAGTGTGGACAGAACACATGGTGCAAATGGAACAGGTTGATCAGTTTACATTAGTCTGATACAGAGTTATTGAGTGTTTATGGGTCTGATACAGAGTTATTGAGTGTTATTAAGTGTTCATGTATATAATAGCGGTGGGGAAAAAGCTGTTCTTGTGGCGGGAAGAAGCACCGAATGCCTATGTATTATGTTAATAATGTACACAAGTTGCCAATGCAGACTGTTATCTGTGTCTCCTGCTCAGTCCCCACCACACACTGAGTCCAGGTTCTGTCCATGTTTGGACCTGGTCAAGTCATAGTTTAGTCCTGGTTCAGTGAACATAGCCTTCATCTTCTTTAAAGGTTTTTAAGAAAACCATCAGGGAAACAGTGCAACTATTTAGACATTGCACTTGCATATTTAATTAGACAATTAGGGTCTACTCGGTTTAAAACTTTAGCAGACTGTAGATAAGTCATTTTGGTTAAGTTTTGAGCAAAACAAAAAGTTTCGGTGAGCTGAGCTCTTGCACTGGAGAGTATTTATACCACTCTGCTGCAGAGAGACTACAGAGAAAAAGAGACAGATCTGAACCAGAGCTGAACCAGAGCTGGTCTGAGGACGTAGCAGGAATAGTGTGATGTGAAGAGCGTCTTTGAGTAACACTATAATAATAATGAATTGGATGAAGTCTTATCCACCACAGTGTCTAGTTAGAGAGGTGGCATGATTATTTTGCAATAACTTGTTATACAATGTGCAGCCATCATAAATAAACACATATATAAATAAATGTATGATGGCTGCACACTATTTGTAAATACTTATTTTATCATTTGAAGAGTTCATTTGCAAAAACAGATATCTCCGTTTTGAATTTGTTGCTAAATAGTTTCAGATTTTTATCACTGTGCTCTTAAATCGACACTAGGAAATGTAAAGCTGAATAAATGTCCTCAATAACAAGTGACTTCATATTTCTGATTCACTCAAACTGATCTGATCATTACTGTAACATCACGCTCCACAAAGAGAAAATGACAAGCTTGTGTTTATTTTTTTCACTTATCTGTTTTTGCAAATGAACTCTTCATTTCAAAAACATTCACAGTTTGAGGGTAAAACTGTGTGAATGTTTTATAAATGATGAATGAAATATTTCCCAATCCAATAGCCTACCAACTGATTGATAATGTGTAGCAACCACATTATTACAAAATGCGGTTCTATTACAAAATAAATACAATAAATTTAAATAATAAGATGTGAGTAAATTTCTCTTTTTGCTCTTCTTCCAGGGCAGCGAGAAGGTCAACACCCTCACCACCTCAGCGCCCAACCCCTCCTCGGCTAAACTGATCACCAGCTCTCGGTGGTCCAAGATCAAGATTGTGACCAAGCAGGCCGGAGACGAATGCATCACCGCCATAGAGATCGTGCCCCCCGTCGAGGGCGCCGAGGGACACTCCATCCCCATCAGCCGCCCCAGGACCGTGGCGCGCAAGTTTGCCAGCATCGCTCGCAGCCAGATGAAGAGGAAGAGGCAGATGGCGGCGAGAGAGAAGAAGGTGGGTGTGATCCTGGTTTAGTTTTGGTTTGGACATGGTTTAGACCTTGTTTAATGCAGGTTTAGTTCGCCAGCGTCGCCCGCAGCCAGATGAGAAGGAAGAGGCAGATGGCGGCGAGAGAGAAGAAGGTGGGTGTAATCCTGGTTTAGTCCTGGTTTAGTTTTGGTTAAAATCCCTTTATGACACGAGGCCACCCCCTCGTGTCATAAAGGGATTTTAAATACTTCCCTATAGTTTGCATCTTGTGTAGGGGGCAGTATTTCAGTAATATTCATTTGAAACCTTTGCTGTTTATTACTGACCTACAACATGAGGGGGAGCTGGGTATTTTATTTGTTTAATGTTTTCATGTAAAAAAAATGACAAATATGCCGATATTTTCAGCATCCAAATCTAA
This sequence comes from Lesueurigobius sanzi, assembly GCA_900303255.1. NCBI lineage: Eukaryota > Metazoa > Chordata > Actinopteri > Gobiiformes > Gobiidae > Lesueurigobius > Lesueurigobius sanzi. The sequence goes on from OMNZ01094865.1 coordinate 8,580, forward strand.
ATAATGGATAGAGCTAGGTCAAAATGTGTTTGAGCAAGAAGGTCACCACATTATATCCTGTATATATTGGGACAAAATATCGCTTTGCAAAGTATTGCATAGCTGTGATACCAAGTATCAGGTATCGATGCTTTCGATACGCTGGCTAACCTACCCACGTCACCGTCGACTTTTGCGAATATCTATTACATCATAGAGACTTAAGGTGGCCACACACTAGAGGATTTTTAGCCAGATTTTTAGTCTTAGGAGGCGTGGCTCAATAAAAACTTTCTCTCATGGCATGATCTGTGGTGTGACTCCTCATGTGTGTGTGTATGTGTGTCCTTGTGTCTGTCCTTAAGTGTGTGTGGTCTTTGCACAGATCTTTAGTCTCAAAAGATTAAAAATCCTCTAGTGTGTGGCCACCTTTAGCTATCGTTTTTGGCATTGGAAAGAGGAGGGTTAGGGCTTTAAAACAAGCAAACATGTCCTTCTAGGCCTCTGGGTAACAGTGCAAAGTTGCATTGAAAATGCGTGACTGGTCAGCTGCCATCTTGTTTTGTGTTTACGTGGCACATGGTGGGCAAAGTATGGAGGCCCATAGGTTAGCAAAGGTATGGAGAAACATTGGTGGCAAAATGTTTTTAAACATTTTCAAAACAATGTCAATAGAGAATAAATGCAGATGAGACATAAGAAGTCAGTCCTTTAAGTTTAGAAACATTTTAGTGTAAAGTGTGTGTGTCAAATATAGAAGTATCTACAGTCTTATTTTTCCATTTCCTCAACCAGCTGGACCCATAAGACATTTTTCTAATGTTCACAGCCTGACCCATTAACATTTTATATGTAGGTAAAAAACAATGTGAGAAATGTAATTATCGGCAAATTTTGTGTTGTTTTTTCTGCTTTTATCATTATTATTTCATTGATATGATCCTTCTACAGCATACAGGGTACAAATTACATTTTTTCTGAAAATAAAGATGCCAAGCACTTGGCATCATGAGGAAGTGTTTAACAAGCAAAAAAAAACTAAATTAAAAAACAGGTGAAAAAATACTCTTAGGCCCAAAATGTTGCAGTTACACAGCACTTTGTTAAAATATGTTGCGTTTAAGCAGTTTTCAGTTTTAACATTTAATAATAAATGTCAAAAGGAATTTGGTGTATAACTTATAAACACATGAACATTTTTAAGGTAAATATATTCCATACAGTATCGTGGTACGGATCGGGAAAAAGTGTATGTTCCCATGTATATCTTTACTCTGCATACCTACTTCAAGAGTGCTGCTGATTCTTTAGAAAGTGGTCAAATAAAACTTGTATTAATAAGTATATTATGTTTTTTTTAAAGTGTACAATATGCTCAAATCTATGTAAAATCAGGCTAAAATTCTTCCAAACTCACATTGACCTTTCAAATAGCACTAGCGTTACCTAAACTGTGACCCAGTAGCCCTTTCTATGTGCTGTCGGAGCCCAGATTGGGAAACACACAGGTCCAAATGTCTCTCCGAGTCTTCTGTCTTCACACTCCGCTCAAACCTCAGCGTGCACACATCAAACTATTAGCCTGCAGCGAGTCAAGCTCTTAACAAACTCTGGTGGATTTCAGTCGTCTATGAAGCACTTCTTTACACTCTCAACTTGGCGGTTCTAAAGACATGAAAGTCTACAGCCCCCCAATATTTCGAGTCTTCAAAAATCTTCACATAGTCCTACGGTATATGGGTCCTTTTACGTATAGTTTTTATGTTTTGTCCTTGCTGGTTTGCGGCTCTAAGTAATTCATGTGCGCTTCATTGATTCCCAATAAGAAAAAGTACAAAAGAAGATTTTTCCCTGTTATGACACTTTGTATGTAACATTTCAACCTCCAAATGCATTTATCTGACAATTCACCGCACAATGAAGCTTTTATAGTCATGTTCAGCTTCAGGACATTTAGCCTTGACATTACCTCAGTCTCTCGCTGCTGACTATCACCTCTCTCCTCCGTATTCTCTGATTCATTGTTTGGTTTGGCGATGTCCCTGGAGTCCGTGTGAGCAATGTTTTCGACCAGCGGCTCTTCATTTTGGTTACGCACAAACATGTTTTATTGACAAGGAAAAAGTGTGGTTGAACATATGTTGTGGGCTGCGAGGTATGATCTTTTAGGCCCAATTGTTTTCCAATTTAGGCCAGAAGGTGGAAGAAACCATTTTGTAAAACAGTCAAAGCAGTGTATTGGGGAGTGCAATAACAAATCCATCAAGGTCAGTTAAAGGCTCAGAAACAGTATGTGGCCAAAGAATGAGGTCAGCTGACTACCTCGATGTACTGAATAACCAGGTTATTCCAACAATGGATTATTTGTCTTCCATAATGGCACGGGGATATTCAAAGATGATCGGATTCGTAAGGCTCAGATGGTGAAAGCAAGAAACAGGACCATGAGATATCATTTTCAGATGTGTATTGGCTATCACCAGATCGTCAGGCCAGACCTTAACCTCATTCAGAATCTTTGGTATGTGCTGGAGAAGACTCTTCCATCATGAATATCTTGGAATGTGCTGCAGAAGACTCTTCCATCATAAACATCTTGGAATGTGCTGGAGAAGACTCTTCCGTCATAAATATATTCGAATGTGTTGGAGAAGACTCTTCCGTCATAAATATATTGGAATGTGTTGGAGAAGACTCGTCCATCATAAATATCTTAGAATGTGTTGCAGAAGACTCTTTCATCATAAATGTCTTGGAATGTGTTGGAGAAGACTCTTTCATCATTTGGAATGTGTCAGAGAAGACTCTTCCATTATACATATCTTGGAATGTGTTGGAGAAGACTCTTCCATTATAAATATCTTGGAATGTGTCAGAGAAGACTCTTCCATCATAAATATCTTGGAATGTGTTGGAGAAGACTCTTCCATTATAAATATCTTGGAATGTGTTGGAGAAGACTCTTCCATTATAAATATCTTGGAATGTGTTGGAGAAGACTCTTCCATCATAAATATCTTGGAATGTGTTGGAGAAGACTCTTCCATTATAAATATCTTGGAATGTGTTGGAGAAGACTCTTCCATTATAAATATCTTGGAATGTGCTGGAGAAGACTCTTCCATTATAAATATCTTGGAATGTGTCAGAGAAGACTCTTCCATT
>OMNZ01094869.1:0-10839 GCA_900303255.1 Lesueurigobius sanzi
CGATTCATCGCTGGATTTTCCTTTTTAACAAAAATGGCTTCTTTGACTCCTCTCTCCAAGTATTTACTTTCTTTTGATAAGCCCCTAACCTCACTGTCCTCAAATGAATGTTTGTTGTCTTTCAGATGCAGATGCACAGCCGACTGAGGGCCATTCCCGCTGGAATTCCCTCTTCTGTGTTGGCCAAGCCTGGTTTTCAATAATTGTTTTGTTTCTCCAATATAATGTTCTTTGCATTCCTCTTCTTTGCAATGAATAGAATAAACCACGTTGCTCTTTTTGTGCTTTTGCAGATAGACTCAGATGAAACTATGGTTTCATATGATGTGACCTCACTGTTCACATCAGTCCCTTCCTCAGCAGCAGTGAGTTTGGTGAAACAAACCAATGAATACATTAAGACAAAAACTAGTTCACCCTAAAGACAAGATCCCAAACCACAAAAAGAGCAACGTGGTTTATTCTATTCATTGCAAAGAAGAGGAATGCAAAGAACATTATATTGGAGAAAAAAAAGTAACAAAAAGAGACTAAAACACCTGAGTTTTGGGAGAGAGAAGCCTCTGCATGTGTGCATGCGTCTCATTTTGTATTGTTAGGACATATATTGATCTCAGAGGAGAACTTTGTTATTCATACTGGTTGCAGGTCGGTGCCTCAGTAGTTTATCACACTCATAGATTACTTCATACTTTGGCTGTGTATTTCAGGTCACATGCAGACTCTTGCTGATCACAGAAGCTTTCGTGCTCAAACTGTTGACATTCGTCTCTGCTCCAGCGTCTTCTCATTATTCTGCCATGCCTTATTTACTTGCCTATTTGGCACACACAAAATCCATTAATCAGCCTTAATGAATCCAGTCTGCAGTTAAAACTGTGTGCATTATGCAGTGGTTCTCAACTTGTGCAGCACAGCAGCCCGTCATTATCCTACTTCTATAGGTTCTCAAACTGTGCGTACCACTTGGTTCTTGTGGTTGACCAGATTTTCCAATGTAAAAGCTGGGACACAATGCGAAATTTGTTGCAGGTGAGCCAAATCTAAACGGATGCTGAACAGTAAAACTTATTTTAATTGGTACACATTTTGTACTTGTACATTCACAGAGCCCAAAGACACTGATTTTCAAGCAAAGTGTGGTGCTCTGGGATCACATTAGCCAAATACCTGGGACGGAGTCTGTGTAAAACTGGGACAAATTCATGTTTTTGGAGAAATTCATGGGGACGTGGCTCAAAACTGGGACCGTCCTGGGTAAACGGGGACATCTGGTCACTCTAAGCACTTCTATTGTCATATCTATTAAACCTATTCAACAGACCCTCCATGTGGCTACAAATTTCTATCCCAACAATTGCGATGCACTTTATGTATTTTATGCGACCAAAAAGGAAAGTCCGGCCTGTGCGTGACTCATTGAGTGACTTAGCAGCTCATTATTTCACAGCTGGCTGGTGCCTAAACATCCCACTGACACTCACAGGAAGAAAGATTAGACCCTAATTGTTAACATGAGGTTGTACCGGTGTGATGGCAATGGCAGCGAGTTCCCGAATCTCTCCTACGGGGGATTAATAAAGTTTATCTTATTTTAACTTCTCATTCAAAGATGTTGGGGGTAGGACAGTGTACATTAGGTTATGCATTTAGATGATGCCATGTCATACTTAGAAAAACATATTTTGTATTGCTGACTTGACAAAGTATCAGATTTGGTGGTTAAACATTCAACACCTGCGCAGTCCAAGTGAAAAATCACGATAACACAGTAGGCTATTTACTATTGCTACACCACCATAGACTGATGCTGTGTCAGGCCTCTTTTGTGTCTGTCCGAACCGCTTGAAGGTGAATGTGTTATTTTAGTGTCCTGTTCTATTTTTAACTCGACTTTTTCATGTGTGAACAGCACTTTGATCATCTCTCAGTCCAGATGGCAACACTGCACTTTCTGTATCCCCTCTACTGTCCCAGCATCCCCTCTGTCAATCCTGCTCTTCTTTTACTTTCTTTTAGCAGACTTAATTTACCACCTTAAAAAGTATTAACATTCCTTGTGGATAAAGTTTTAAAACGTGTAACTTCTTTCAAGTATTTTATGTTGGAAGTTTCTCCTCCCTACTTGCACGTCGGGACAGTTTTGGCTGACTTTAGCATAGCCCAAGTGCATTCACACACATGGTCCCTCTTCACTACGTCCCCCCACAGAGTTATGTAACATGGATTATAGTGTGGCCTCACAGTCAAAACCATTGGGCCTATTTTTAACCCCAGGACCCCCAATAAAACCAACAGGTTTTTACCCAATAATGCCAACTTGATGAGTATTTATATTCACAATCTGGGGCCTCCCACTTACACAACTGCTGGCTATTGTTACCCCATGTGAAACCATGCAAATGCTCAAATAATAATGCAGTTGTGCTCATAAGTTTCCATACCCTTTTAATCTTTTGGCCATTTTTCATAGAATATGAATGATGACAAAAAATATTAGTAGTCATAGTTAGTGGTTGTGTGAAGCCATTTATTACCAAAGAACTGAGTTTACTCTTTTGAAATCATAATGAAATAGAAACTACTCAAATGACACTGATCTAATGTTTACATGAACAACTGTCAGGAAAATTGTTCAGGCGCAAAGAAAAACTCACATCAGCTGAAATACAGGACTGTCTGACAAAATTGGACTCTCTGAAAAAATTTATGTTTGTTTCAAGATGCACAATATGTAAACTTTTGATCAGGGACATTTGGCTAGTTTCTAGTTGAAAGGTGTACAAAAGGTTTTTTTTGACAATAAATGGCTTCACGCAACCACTAACCATGAGTGAAATAAAGGTTTTTGTGTTATCATTCATATTCTATGAAATGCATGAGCACAACTGTAAGTGGCCCATTCACGCTTTGATTCATACACCAATGTACGCAGACACTGGAGGCAAGGTGGGTGAAGTATAATGACTTTGCTTTTGTATGAACAGTTCATATTAAGTCCCAAAAACATCACTAAACAAACTGTATGTCACATTCAACAGTATGGCATCTCTGAGGTGCATCGGTCTCTGTTGCCTCCCCATGAGTTATGCTGAGCACTTTAGTATTGTACTCCCAGCTCTTTGCTGAATGTCTCTCTTCGCTTTTCACCCCCTTTCATGCTGTAGCTACTGTCCCCTCAAATGCAGATATGTTAGATGTTTAGAGATGTTTTCCCGTGTTGTTTTGTGCCCGAGTGGTTACATGGACACACTTATTGAGCGTGTCTGAAATACCTGCTGTCACATTCCACACAGTAACTGGTGTGGGTTTCAGCTCATTACAGCCACAGGAAGCTCTGACCCGACTACAGGGGCATCGATGCGGGACACCTGTAACTGCTCACTCAAACTTCCCACGAACTCTGCTGCTTGAACTGTTCTAATTACATGTTTATATCCGGTGGGTAACAATGTCCTCAGTAGCTCCACGTGAATCTGTGGAGGCACAAAGCTGTCAGGGTCAACTATAGACCAGCTCAGACTTATACCCATGAATAATGTCCATCCATGCAGTATTTATCGTTGTGTATTTTGCACATAGTAGTAGTAAAACACTGTCAAAAGCCATGTACAAAGGCCCTAAACAGGGTAATAGTGGAAAATGTAAGAAACCTGTTTTGGTGATTACAGCCGGCTGTTATGGTGACGTCAGTGGAGGTCAGGAGGAAGCCACATGTTTTCCATGTTAAGACTATTTAATGTTTCCATCTGTAGGAAATCCTATGTTTCTGGTCAACTCAATTATAAAGTGTAATTACATAATCTGATTCTAAAGTCCAGGTATTTGTTTTACTTTGTTTTCAACTTTCCAGTGAGGTCTCATTTTCAAAGGAGTCTTGAATATAAATCTAGTGACATCTAAACAATGACATGAACAATAAAGATTACCTAAAAGTCCAGTGGAGAAAGCTCTACCATGGACACAGGAATACTGTAGCCTTCACCAGATGTTCAGCGATCAAGATATTGTTGATTTATGTGGACATTCATAATAGTGTATCTCACATCTTAGCAACCAAAAGTGTTAACCTATTAGTTTTGTACATTGTTTTGCACTTGTTACTAATAACAAATGATGTTCAAACAAACGCTAATGAAACTTGTCTGTCACCTGTGTAATGGACTATGGCTAAATAGTAATAATTATGTAATTATGCTTCCACCAGACTGGACGATCATGAAGCGATCTGCTCTGCCATTAGACTCACGGATTGGCTGCTCCATGCATGACACAAGACTTCCACTTGTTTCAGAGACCACCAACTGTGATGTTACTACACGATCAGGAAATACTGATGTGTAAAAAACATTTTGGTTGGCAATATGCTGGGAGTGATGCACTGGAAAGAAAGGAAATCATGCATTGCAAAGGAAATCACCAGAAAGCCGAAAATAATCCTAAAAAAATCAACTTTTGATGAAAATCTGGGGATGGTGAAAGTTATAAATAAACTTTCCATGATCAGAAGTGGCCCGAGAACAGGTGTTGTCATGTGAGATCATAGTGCAGGAGAATTGACATGAGGTAATTGTAAAAAGAGGAAAAAAAGATGTATAAGAGAAAGATTATAAGATAAAATAAATATTTTACTTGAGAAATGCAAGTGGTGGTTTATCAAAACTTTTATAAATTAACTAAATAGGCCTACCATTAGTCCTATGCAAGTAATTCCTTTGACTTTTACCAGTTTCCTAGTTTTATCCAAATCACAAGTGGAAGATAAAGTGGATGCTCATGTCCTATAACACCTATAGTCCTATAGTCCTATAGTCCTATAGTCTAGGCCCTTTAAATAACCGTTTGGGCGCCACCTCCCAGAGCCAGTTCCTCATGTCCACCCATTCCCCCTCCCCTTCTTGCCCCTGTATGGCATCCCGCTGCGGTGCGCTAAAAAGCCAGAGCGCACCGAAGCGCCGCGGACACAGAGTGGATGCCAGAAAGCGCAAAGACACAACTTTGGTGCTGCGCGGTCACGAGTCTCCTGTCCGATCTTGACACCCGCGTGCGTCCAGCTGTGCGCTACCAAAGCCCCACGAGGACCACGGGGCAGCCGCAGGCCGTCCCGCATCAGCGCCACCGGGAAGAGAGCGCAGGAAAGATTCGTCCGCCCGCAGTGAGAGCGTCGGATGAGGAGAAGAGGAGAGCGGAGGGCATCGGATAGGCCGAACTACAAGGAGTGAGTAGACCATAGATCTGAGAAGAAATCCCCAGAGCTTTGCAGAATTAATTTAGCGCCTCTTTTTGCAATTCCTGTATTTGTCCAACACCAATAATAGACCTGATCAAATATTAAATAAAAAGCTTGAAAGTAATGTTGACTATATTTGGATAGCCATCAGTATTGGATCAGTTATCGATAATGTAGCCTATTGGCTCCAGTGGTGGAAGAAGTACTCACAATTCTTACTTAAGGAAAAGTGCAGATACAGGATCAAGAATTTACTTAAGTAAAAGTAAAAGTATCAGATAAAATTTCTACTGAAGTAAAAGTATAAAAGTATCCACTGCAAAATGTACATTATAAGTAAAAAGTAATAGTAGACAAATGCAGGATTTTTAATCCTTTGAATCAAACCAGGTCTAAACCAAGACTAAACCAGGACTAACTCAGGTCTAAACCAGGACTAAACCAGGTCTAAACCAGGACTAAATGAGTAAACCACTAACTCAGGTCTAAACCAGGACTAAACCAGGTCTAAACCAGGACTAAACAAGTACACTAGTACTAACTCTGGTCTAAACAAGTTCTAAACCAGGACTAAACCAGGTCTAAACCAGGTGTAAACCAGAGCTAAACCAGGACTAAATTAGTAAACCTCTAACTCAGCTCTAAACAAGGTCTAAGCCAGGTCTAAATAACTCCACCACTGATTGGCTCATACTGTATAAGTTTATATGATTTGTGTAGTAGGCTTATAACTTTGGCCCAATCAACCCAAATCCTTTACTTGATTGATTGATATCCTTTATTGATCTCACAGAGGAGAAATTCATTGAAATGAGAGAGCACCTTGGCAGCACAACCATATGTCACGTGCCATTCTTTCTTCAGAACAAACAAGAAAAATTAAAGGAAGTTACAAATATAAGACAAATCATTCAACACAATAACACACGACATGACATAGTAGGATACAAAAACAGTGGTGATGGAACTCGGACGGTAATTTAAAGTGGACTTCATGGGTAATGGGTCAGAGAGAGGGGGGGGGGGGGGGTAGTGAAGGCAACCTGCCCCAACTTTGGCCTTGTAGATAGTGTTCCCAATTTTCCGATAGACCAGGACTGCCCTCATGCCGATCAGGACAAACACAAGGCCAAATAAGTAAACATCTTCAATATCCTCCGCTGGCAGGATTGTCAAGCAAATCACATGCCATTTCCCCATGGGTCAAGCGAGTGACCGGCTGGAAAAGTGCCGTCAGGACAGACCGGGACACTGACTCCCCCACTTCTCGGAGAGAAAATCTTGTCAATAGCACTGAAGGACCAATTGATCAGCTCCATAGTTATGGATTTTAGCGTGGTCCACAGAAAAAAACTGCAGCAGTGAGGCTCAGGAAAGAAGTCAGGACAGGACTAGTACTCACACACACAGCAAGGTCAGAGCGAGGGAGGGAGCAGGAGAAGGAGAGAAACACGTCTGCATCCATCGAAGGCTAGATGAATGAGTCCAACTTCAGTTGTCCTCAAACTTTTCACTTTCTCCCTCATAAAATATACCTTACAAGAACCACCAGTTTACTGGTATAGATCAAACCAGTCTAAAATAGATCTAAATTGGACTAAAAATACAAGTCCAATCACTTTACAGAAATCAAATTAGCATATCTGTAATAGTTTGTGTTCACTCACGTTCTAGAATTTGATTTCCGTTGGAGGGCAGGTGCCAATACAACTCTATGAGAAAGAAACCATTTTTAAACGAAATCTTCATTGATAAAATTGACAAATGTTGAACTTGATCAGTATCTGATGGTGATTGCATTAACAAGCCTGCCAAATTATTCTCACACTGCAAAAAGTGATCTTTTGATGAGTTAAATTTGCTTGAATTCATAACATTTGACCTCACTCTGGCTAACTTTGTTTAGCCAAGTAAAATTATCTTCCAATGGAACAAGTATTTTTGCACTTAATATAAGAAAAAGCATATAAATTCAAGTCAATTTAGATTCATTATCTAATTTTTAGTGCAAGAAGTTGTTTTTTCTTAAAATACTTGTTCCACTGGCAGACATTTTTACTTGGCAAGTTAAAATGACCCAGAATCAAATATTATGAATTCATTCATAAGAGATCACTCTTTGCAGTGTATGGCTAAAGTCCTTTCTACATGGCCAACGCACATGTTTTTGAATATTCTTTTGGCTGTACACCTTTATGAGAAAATAACCAGACCTTAGTTCAGAAGAAATTGAACTTTGGCTCAGGGCTACAAAGAAATTAGCAATAAACTAGAACCACTAGAAATCAGCATTTCGACAGTTATCTAAGTTACCTCCATGGATATTTCAGCTGCTCTGCACCAATTTTAAACTATAAGTTATTCAGAATGTTGTGATGTCATGTGAATGCATCCTATTAAATGAATAAACTCTAAACTTTAGCTGATTAACCGAAGACTTTAATGATGCTTCCATGTGTATTCTTTGTTTTAAACTTCATCATTTATTTTCTTGACAGTGACTTATCTTGACCCACTTTATATTTAGCTTGTCAGTGTGACCCATGTCCTTCTGTGTTGAGCCATTTCAGCCAGTGGCCAAATTTCAAGCCAGTTTGTACATGTTTCCAGTGGCAGCTCCTGACTTGCTGGATCCAAAAACTGCGACCGACCACACCAAACCACGCCTCTCCTTCTCCACAAAGTCCATCACGCTGACCCCCCGGGAGGAGAACGAGGTCAGCCTGTTTTGGCAGGGCTAAAATACAGTGTGGTGAGTTGGCGTTTGACTGATCGAGTCGAGTGTTGCAGGTGGTCGCCACGGTGATGAAGTGGAAGACGGTGACGGCCATCTTTGTGGTGGTGGTGCTTTATCTGGTGATGGGTGCCGTGGTGTTCCAGGCCCTGGAGCAGCCCCACGAGAGGTATGAGAGAACCAAAATGAAGACAAAAGATATATGCTGAAGAGACACATGTAGCATCCTTACAGTTTGCTTTGTGATATTTAAACATAGTATGGAGCAGGCCCAATACAGTTCAGGTTTTTTCAATATTTAACTAATGGAGGTTTAAAAAAGTAAAATACTGGAGTTATAGTTCATATAAAAGCATTTTATTAGGGCTGGGCGATATAATGATAAAAATCAAATAATGATATGATGTCCAGGAAGATCTGCTTTTTTGGGAGCATCGTCATATCGTGATTCACTAGTTTTTATGTTTAACGCAGATCTGAGCTCAAATACTTTTCTCCACTCACTGCTTCTACTGTCAGGATTAAACCAGAGCTAAACCAGGAGAAAACCAGAACTAAACCAGGTCTAAACACAAGGACTCAAACAGAAATAAACCGAGAGAAAACTGGGTCTAAATCAAGTCTAAACCTGGACTAAACCACAAGGGAAGCATGTCAAAACTATGAAAGGACTGATACTTGGACTAAAACAGGACGACACCAGGTCTAAATCCAAGAAGGAGTCGCCTTTAAAAGACAATGTACACATGAATTGTGAGAAAATCGAAATTGTGAAAGATTTTTTGGCCATATCGCCCAGCCCTACTTTTTATAATTCTTATAAAAAGTAGAATTCTTAATTCTGTGACTGTCTAATGTTAGTCTATGCTAACATCCACAAACATGCCGGATTTCCATGGTGATTTTCCCAAACATCTTGCTGAACTGTGGTGGACAAAAATGTAAATGTAATAGATTTCCTATAAGATGTTGTAGATTTGATTATACATTTGGATGAACTTGTTTGCCCTGGTCTCAAATACATTGCGTACATGTCTGAAGAGAGAATTCTACCCAGAAATTAAACAAGTGTTTTGTCTGCGTCAGTGCCCAGCGCATGGCCATCCTGACCCAGAAGCTGGAGTTCCTGACCACTCATCAGTGTGTGAACCACAGTGAGCTGGAGGAGCTGGTGAAGGTGAGTAGCGAATCAGCACCAGGGACAGCTCCCAAAGGACTGAACTGTCCTCTGCAGTACTGAGCTGGATCATTTTAATCCAATGGCAATGTTGTATTTTACAATCAAACTTAGAAAATTTAGAAATGTAAGGATTTTTACATAAAGTTTTTATTCTTGCAGCAAATAGTGTGGGCCATGCGCTCAGGAGTGAACCCAGCAGGAACCCTCAGCAACCACAGCAGCCTGTGGGACGTGAGCTCTGCCTTCTTCTTCGCTGGGACAGTCATTACAACTATTGGTACAGCCTATAGTATATTATTAATCAATATCAATCAATCAATCAGTCAATTAATATAGTGTCTTAATGTTTCATCTTCTCAGTCGCTGTTATCATTTTGTCCCTTTCTGGCAGGTTTTGGAAACACCTCTCCTCACACTGAGGGAGGGAGGATCTTCTGCATCATGTATGCTTTACTGGGCATCCCTTTGTTTGGATTTCTGCTGGCTGGTGTCGGTGATCAACTTGGCACTATATTTGGGAAAGGGATTGCCAGAGTGGAGAAAGTGTTTGTGGTAAGTCAAGTTTCATGAAAAGTAAAAAATACAATAAAATAAGCAAAAGAATCATTGTTTTTTTTATATATGAATTTAACATCAATATTAAGTCCCTAGTACAAAGGCCATCATGCGGTGCACTGTGTGGGATAGAGGCATTATTCTCAGTGAATAGTATGAACAGTGTCTCTACAGCTCCCAGGAGAGTACTTTGTGTTATAATTATTCATGTGCCGGAGGGCGAACCAATTGCCCCTATACTCAAACAAAGACAATGTATTGAGATGTGATGTCTACGTGCTTATAAGAGTTTTTAGTCTTCTCTTGATGCGGCTTTTTTTGTAGGGGAGAAAACTTTAATGAGGCACTGGACACAGTTTTCATTCCTGCCTTCAACCTCGGGGGACAGGAGACGTCTTAGTTTGATTAGTTGTATTAGTTGTGTTAGTATTAAAGCAGTACAGATAACATGTGTGTGGTTTTCTGAAACAAAAAAGAGCTTAAAGGAGGATTTGCAATATACTGCATATCACTAAGATGAACTGATGGAATAAGATAAATCAATAATATAGAGTTCGGGAAATCCACTGTTGCCATGGAAATCCGCCATGTTTGCAGCTGCTAGCAAGCGTTGTCCATAGGATAACATTGGCAAGAAACATTATAAAAAGTGGAGAAAAGAGCCGAGGAACAGCTCCGTTAGCTGCTGAGTCACTGCTGGTAAATACATCTAACTTACTGGTGTCAGAATGATTTTTTACCTTTTAAAACCTCTATTAGTTTATTATGGAAAAAACCTGCTGCAAATCCCATAATGCTTTGGGATATGACATCACATTCCCAAACTCTATGGAGCATCACAGTCCCGCCCATCGCCAATTCCTTTGGTTGCTGCTGGAAGTAAAAATCCCATTCAAAATTGCATAGACTTTTCAAAAAAAAATTATATCAAATGATTAAAAGAATGATAGCAGCTAATCAGCTACATGGAGACTTATGGTCATAAAACACACTTGCATCCAAAACATTGTAAACCAAAAAGTAATAAAAGCATTTTTTAAGTATTTGGTATTTTCTTGCTTGTAAAATATCCGCGCTATGGCTAGCAGTTAGCACGTAGCTGATTAGCCTCCATCGTGCTTTTAAACTCTTACAATTTTA
>OMNZ01094872.1:0-16774 GCA_900303255.1 Lesueurigobius sanzi
ATTGGTGCAGCGCGATCACGTGACGGACCGTGCCACCAATATCTTATTACGCCTGAAGAAAGTAGTTCTGCTTTAAATGCTTCGGTATGAATAATTGGCAGGATATTTTGCGACAAACTTTTTTTTGGTAGCTTAACATGACTCGTTATTATTTATGAATTGGAGATTGTGTAGTTCCCTTTCAGTGGAACGGGATTCAAGTTCTGAGCGACTTTTCACGGTTCACCTTACGGCCTATAATACAAGAACCAATATTTCCCATTTGCGTGATCTTGCTGGATACCAGTAGCTCTCTGTTACAATCAGGCCTGGATCATTTTTTGTTGCATCACAATGTATTTTAATGGCAAGGGCGTATATTTGCAGCCCTATGAAACACTAATGCACCCTCAGTCAGTTCGTTCTGGAGCCGGCCCTGAGCTAGTTCGTTCATAGTTCATAATTATTCATAGTTCAAAAAATGTACTTTTTTCTGTGTTGCTGCGAGCTGTTATTTTTCAATATCATTGCCAAAGCCCATGTAGAACCACACTGTTTTCTGTCCGAGGAATTTTAACGCTTTGATTCATTAATTTTAACGCAATAATTTTCCCGGCCCTAGTAAAATCCTTCCCGCACTGGCAAATTTCTTCAAATTAGTTACTCATGGTAAGAGCAATTTTACTTACTTCTAGACTACTATTTGCAGAGTGTACCTACCCTCTTTGACGTATAATAAACCCTTTGAACGTTATTAATGAGTATGACTGTGAAAACATGTAACTGTTTTTAATGAGCAAAAATAATATAATAACAGGCTGATTAATTGAGCATGTGATCGCTGTGATTGGTGGACAGGACTTGGCCATGGGCACTGACGCTGAGGGGGAGAAGATCAAGGACCCCATGAGGGCCATAGTCCCCATCCTGCTGGACGCCAACGTTAGCACATACGACAAGATCCGCATCATCCTGCTCTACATCTTCCTCAAGAACGGTAACCAGCAAATACGACACGCAAAGATTCTTCAGTCTTCATCTGTACTCTGTAGTTGAAGTGGAGGACATTTCGCTCTTCATCCAAAAGAACTTCATCAGCACTGAGCAGAATTGACACACTCATGGGTCTTTTATGAAAACCAGTAGTCCAACCTCTCTTGGTTCTAAAGGTTTGATAAAAGCATCTTAATTCAGACCTAATTAGTGCTCGCTACCTTCCTATTGACTTGGCCTGGGCTTAGTTTAAGGCTGTTCACACCTTTCTATGGCCCTGCTCTGGCCTCTGGCCCCGTCTCATTAGCATGACAGAGAGATGGTTTCTGTCTAAGGATGTTGTAGCAAATGGGTGCTAGATTAAACTTCATTAAAGTCCTCCATCGCGGTTCATGGATGGATTCTCTTTCTTAACAAATATGGCTTCTATTACTCAGCGCTCAAACCATCTATTCTCTTGAGCTAAAACTTAACTTCACTGTCCTCAAATAAGTGATTGGTGGCTTTGAGATGGAGATGCACCACCGACTGTGGGCCACTAGGGCTTTCTCTGCGGTGTTGATAAAGCCTTCTATGTAGTCTTTGCCTTTTTCTTCTTTGCACTGGATTGAAAGAACTACGTTACTCAGTTTGAGGCTTGGGGTCTTGTCTTTTGGTTGGACTCATTTTTGCCTCAATGTGTTCATTGGTTGGAAATAGACTGGGATTTTACTGTATGTTGTCTCCGCTTCAACTACAGAGCACAGATGAAGGTTGAAGAGTCTTTTCTCACGATGAATCCTGTTTTGTGCAGCAGACGCCTAGTGCCGTGACTTACTGCTTGTCTGAACTGTTCGTTTTGCATCTGCGCTGCAGGCATCACAGAGGAGAACCTGAACAAGCTGATCCAGCACGCTCAGATCCCTCCAGAGGACAGCGAGATCATTACCAACATGGCCAACCTGGGAGTGCCCATCATCACAGACGTAAGACACGACAGCACAAAAGGACATCGCTTTATTAAAACGGACGCAATACCAACGCAGGACAGTCAGCGTCATGTTGAGAGATAACAGACAGCTTTAAATCAAATAGCCTTTAGGCCAGCACCACTTCCACACACATAGAAAGTTTCAAGCCTAACTAATTTAACCCCCAAAAAGTTTTTTTCTGATTTCCTGAGTTGATTTTAAGATCACATGTATTAAATATACAGTGAATCATCAATTTATTTTTGTAACGCCCAATATCACAACAGGAGTCGTCTCAGAGGTCGGTTTGGACAAAAACAAATCAATATCAGACATCAAGAATGATCAAAATAAGTCTCACACAAATGAAACGTCACAACCAGATGTAAAGTAAATCGGACATAACAAGCTTAGAGTATCCCACATCCTTAGACCTTGCTCCGTCCTGGCTAAGATCACATTAAGTCCTGGTTGAAATGACAAGCTCACCTGGTGACATTCAGCTCTTTAAATGTTAAAATGTCCTGGAAAATCCCGCAATTGTTCTCTTGCCGTAGAACTGCATCGTTTAGCAGCTTTTTTCACAAATTTAAGCTGCAATTTTCTTCTCAATAGTTGCAAGTCATATCCAATTTGTTTTTAATATTAAATGTCTTTCACAGATTTTGTATGTGGCATTAAAATATATAGTATTTTGGCAATAAAAAGTATTGACTTGTAATGGTAGCGAGAGAATTGTGGATTTTTGGAATAGTTGTGGGAAGCGGGTAATAATGTAGCCTGTGTTCTAATTTTGTGTTTTTGTGTCAAGACTGTGTTAAAGGCAGAAGATGAGGAGCCCTTTTAAAATGTGACAGAAGTGTGATTGAGTTCAGTAAGATTATTGTACCAGTGTTTTTATTGAAGATTGTTTACTTGTCCATGAGGCTAAAATGCAACAGAATGCATAAAATTGCATACATTTGGTTAAAATTTCGCTCTGAGAGGACTCCCAGACCCTCCACAAGGGCTTGACTCTCAACCCCCCCAATATTACACCAAACATTAGCGTTTTAGGTGGTACCCTGTGGTTGTAGTGATCCCTGTTGTCTCTCTTTGACTGTGGAAAAGTTAGAAAGCCAGGAGCTGAGCAGTTAGTCGCTTTGATAGTGCGTTCACATAGAAATACGTGCGTGATGGAAGAAGAAAAATAGCATGAAAAGCCTGGCGTTAATCTCTTGAATATTTTGAAAGTTGCAAATCGCCTTAAAAAAACCACTCCATTCGTCATCAATAAGGCGGAGCTGTTTTTCCTGCTGCTGCTTCCTGTTTATCATTCAAGCCAACATGGCGCACATTTGCTTGTCAGTGATCTATGTTTATTGTGAAAAGGCGAACATAGGCAGCAATCCTTCAGTCCCTAATTGGTTAACGTGCTGCGATTTGACGCACAAGTTGAAATTTTTCAACTAGAGCGAGCAGGACGATGGAGAAGAAGTTTCCGTATCTCTTTTCCGCTTCGCTCTAGGAGCACGTCAAACGAGTCTCGCCCAATTCGCCCGCTCTCATCGCTCAAATCGTGCTAATCAAATAACATGTAAATCGCTCCAATCCAAATTATGGTGAAACAAAACAAACCGTCCACTGCTGAAATGTCTCATATAAAAGTCCTTCGAGATTTGTTGGTATTGATCATTTATATTAAATGGCTATTCAATCAGTTGAATTGCTGATTGTCCATAGTTAAATATAGGCTAATCATATTAAATCGATTTTATTGTGAAATTGTACTTGTTTCGCTTTCAGAGTTGGGCAAGCAAGTTTGGATATTGGGAAAGTAAAATAAAATGAAAAGCCTAATGTCAAGGCCTGAAACTGTTCTAATTAAATATTTTTTTAAATGATTCATTTAGTTAGTTGTGGCAGCCCTGTGTGTTCATGACAATACTATTGTTTATAATTTGTATCAATGCACATCAGAACAATTGACTCTGAGGGTCTCTGATGTCTGGTACCCCCTGCTTTCATTTGCACTAACCTTTTCACATCAATAAAATGGCCTGTTACAATTTTGTTTATTGTTTAAAATGCACCAGAATGCAGGAAAATGCAGTCTTAAAATTTTCTCCCGGGGGAAGACCCCAGGACCCCCCATGAGGTTGGTTTCCGACCCCACCATAGTCTCCTGAAAATCTGTGGGAAACACTGGTTGTACCTGTAGATTTGTTCTTGTGCCTTATCATAGTTACAAACATATAGTGGAGTGTGTGTTTGGAATATGAACCATCAAAGTTGAATCCTTGTAGCTTTGACGTTGTGAGGGCCCCTAAATCAAATTCCGCTTAGGGCCCCCTAAAGGCTTGGGCCTGCCCTGTCTGAATGAGTTCATTTGCGATTCTGTAATTGCTTAAAATGGAAAATGAATCCAGTATAACTCATAAAAATCTATGCATTCCCATTCTATAATGTGATGCCATAAGGTCATTATTGCATCATGAAGCACCAGAGGCTCCAGCCCCTGCTCTTGAATGTGCTTAAATGTGCACCTTTAACTGAGAAACAAATCAACGTCGCAACGATCTGAGATGAGAGAACACTTGTAATGTAGCCCTATTTCTTCACCAAACACAGGTCAGGTTTTTGGATTCTTACAATGCTATATAACACCATTCTATAAAGGGAGATTGCCTACTTCTTCCAGATATTTACAGCCTCAGATGCAGTTCTTCCTGAGACTTAAATTCAGTATAAAGTTTCTGATGCATGACTTGCTGTGCCCTGACAGTCGACCCTGCGCAGAGGGAAGAAGATGGACAGAAAGGAGCGCGTGAGTGAACAGACGTATCAACTGTCCCGCTGGACTCCGGTGGTCAAAGACATCATCGAGGTCAGCACTTTAACATTCATTACTTTTACAGGAGGAATAATCAATTTGGTCGATGCCTCTGGAGACACAACAGCAGTAGCCTGTTTTCCCATTGCCACTGCTCCAAAACAATGATATCAGAGTTTAAACATGTGCACGCTAGAGGTTCAGACGATAATATCCTATACGCACACTATAACCTTCTAAACAATTATATGTATGTTTTCTGTAATTACAGCAGGAGAGTAAGCTGCTACGGAGTCCTTACCTGTGTTATGTTGCCTCTTAAATCACATCACAGGTTGAAGCAACAATCCAAATACGTAAAGAGTAAAGCCGATGTGATGTAACAATTAATAAAATAGCTGCTTGTTTGCGGTTGTCTGCGCTCTGGTTTGGGTAGGCTTAAAATCCAGGCATTCCACACACCAGACACAGGCATTTCGCCCCAGAGGGCAACACATGCACATCCACTCCAAACTGCTCTGTGTGCTGTGTTCTAATGGCCCCTCTGGAGATGAATAAAAGTTTTTTTGAATTTAAATTCATATGTAAAAAAGAAGGTACAAAGAATAGAAAAAAAAATCATAATCAGGAACTTAAAACTGTTCTTGTATTACAATAAATATGACTAATAACTTGGTTCATATTTAAATCAATAATCTCTCATATCTTTATGTCTTGTAAAATCTATACAATAATAGGTCAGATGCAGCAAAAGGCCAACTGGACCTTCTTTGCCAGTTTGCACACGCTCTTTGAAGGATTGCAAAAATATCGTCTGAACATCGTTATCGAGATATTGAACAAAAATATCAAGATATTAATTTATGTCAATATCTCCCACCCCTAGTGCATGCACTAGTGGTACTTTCACCAAGTGCATTTCACTCAGACTAGTTTAAAGTGACAGTTTTCTTATATAGTGGAAACAATACCCTAACTTATTATCATATATAGTAGATGGTGTAGGTTATTTAAGCTGAAATGCACCTCCACACAGCATCAGAGCGGGGGGATTCTGGGGAGGTGAGTGCCTCAGCCGAGTGAAGCAGCTGTGGGTGTGGTCCCGTGTGACAAGACAGGGCCATAAACCTGATAATCACCTCTTTTGTCCTCTCCTCAGGACGCGATTGACGACAAGCTGGACACCAAACACTACCCCTACATCTCCACCCGCTCCTCGGCCTCCTTCAGCACCACCGCTGTCAGGTACGAACACACACTCCCCACAGCGGAGTAGATGGCAGAGCGAGTCGACTCTGACAACTGGAAGGTAGAGGGTTCGAGTCCCGGCTTCTGCAGGTGCGAACTGTTGTTGTGTCCTTGGGCTAGACACGTCACCCACTGCCTTGAGTGAGTGAGTGAGTGGAGAGTCAGTCTGTTTACCGAAACAGTATAGAGTGAATGGACTATGACAAAAGTGCAGCGCTTGTAAAATACAAGTGTGAGCCATTATTATTATGATTATTATTATTATTATTATTATTATTTATTATAACTTTTTAAGTCCACATGCCCCGGAGATCGACTGACTTCTAATAAGGGCTCATGAGAGGAGTGGTTTTCAGTAGCAGCTGCTGGTCCGTCAATGTATTGTTCCTGTGTTTTTATGTTATGAAAAATATTCAAAAGAAAATGTGTCCCTAATAATTAACTCTTTGCCTGCCAAAGATGGTCATTTCCCTCTTTGTCGCTTTTTGCTGTTACAGTATTGAGGCGGGTCTTGCGCACCTGTGTGATGCCTTCAGCTTCAGACCCATGTGCAAGTCACTTAAAATAACTTTTGATCACATGGTACATGCACACACAGGGGAGACGCATGGGAAGAGCCCATGGGGAAACACAGAGCCCCGCGGAGCCGTGAAAAGGAGAGGGAGGGAGGAAAAGAGGAGAGCCATGTTTCAAAGCAACTCATGCTCTCAGCGGCCCTCTGACTGTTTACTCTACATGTATCTTCTGCCTGTGACTAAATCACTTGCAGTCTCTTGCTTTGAAGCAGGATTTTTGTGCAGATTTGAAAGAATTATTCTTTTTTTTCATTCATTCATTTATTTATTTTTTTCAGGCAAAAAACAACAACAAAACACAGTAAAAAAAAATCAAATTAATTGCCTGAAAAGGAGTGGGAAGGAAGAAAACTTATTTTATCCCACCCCCATTCACACATTCATAAAAACACAATGAGCTTTTCTGCTGTAAAAAGACACAGGATCAGGCAGAAGAGGAAGAACAGATACAATGATGAATAGGCAGATAATGGTTTTCTTGAGACTTTTCAGCTCTAATAATATTATTCCCTGTTCCAATATATGAGACTGAACATTTTTCTCCCTGAATATAGAAGTTTAGGCTGTTCTGGACCTTTCTGTGGTGTTTTATCTGCAGTTATCTTCCACTGTTGAGTGAATTTAGAGGAAAATATATGAAAAAGTCTCCCTCCCTCTCCCTTAAAATCTAAATAAACTGTGTTTGGTTTGCAAAATGTTGTTTTATTGTTGCCAAAATAAAATAGTAAATAGATTTGACCAGAATGATTGTCCAAAATAATTTTAAGTAAGTCGATGGCCACCAGGACATAATCTGTTATCAGCGTTTTGTCTCAAAATGGCTGTTTCTGACTAACACTGCCCTCGTTCATCGGTGAATAAACAAAGAATGGATAAAGATAGAGCTTCAAACTTCAAACTTTTTAAATGAAACAAGAGACATGAATCTTCATTTTGGTAGTGAATATTTATAGATCAGCGTACCACAAATTTTAGTTTGAAGACTACAAACATTGTTAAAAAATGGTGAAAAATCTGGCAGGGAAGGGGGTAGAGCTGAGAAAAAGGCTGGCAGGTAAAGAGTTAACAACACACTTTTAAAGCATTACATTAACAGCTCTGCTCTCATAAAGACCACAGGCTACACTCACAAAAGGAAAGATTGAATGCATAATATTGATGCTTAATATTAAATGACAAGAGTATTGATCTGGTTGGTTGCTGTTGCTGTAGCGGGGAGTGTATTGATCTCAGTTTATAACAGGGGTCACTCGAGGACACACCCCCCTCCAGTCATTAATTATATCATATGGTTAACCCAGGATTATAAAAGCTACAGTCGCTGCTCAGCTTTGGTAGCCTTAAGCTGCATGGACACATAAGTACAAGTTTGTGGAAAGAGACTGCACTGATTAGGACTTGGTTTATTTATTTAAGGATCCCCATTAGTCTTTACCAAAGTAGTGACTATTCTTCCTGGGGTCCATTCTCAATAAACGTACGACAATTTGTGCATATACAAATATTCAGAACCGATGAGCGCACCTCACATCGATCAGAGCATGACAGACAACAATAAACTGAAGAATTCATAAAAGTGGAGTCCTCCACACAGACCTGACTTTATTACAGACTCATTCCCTAAATCAGAGTTTGTGCTAAATTTCACCAGTGTTGACTTCAGTGGTGCGTCTGCAATGTTGACAAGAGCTAATGCTAATGTTGCTAACCAGCTGCTATGCTGCTAATCAAGCAAATTCTTAGCGTTTATGCTTAGGAACTAAATGCATCTGTAAAGAACCCAGCACAAACCTGTATCCCAGCGACTAAAAGGTTTCAAGAAGAGCTTTTAAAAGAGGTATGGCGTGTCCATATTGAGCAACATTTAGCTGCTTCTGGAGCTAAAATATCCAATATGCTAACTTAGCAAGTTATCGCAAGCGTAAAAAAAACAACTAAATCTATTCTAACACTAGC
Source organism: Lesueurigobius sanzi (assembly GCA_900303255.1). NCBI lineage: Eukaryota > Metazoa > Chordata > Actinopteri > Gobiiformes > Gobiidae > Lesueurigobius > Lesueurigobius sanzi. Next base: position 8,514 of record OMNZ01094872.1, read on the forward strand.
TGTACTGAGGCTACTGCAAAATGAGGCCATTCTCGTTAAAATAATAAGTAACAATCTACATACTATTATGTACAAATACAACACAGGCCCTGAGTAACTTTTGGATATGAACAGTGTGTACAATGTGGACATATAGTCATGGGCGAAAGTGTTGGCACCCCTTTTTCAAATAAATAAGTGTTTCTCCCAGAAAGTCATTGCAATTACACATCTTTTGGTATAGATCTGTTCATTTCTTTTGTGTCTTAGAACATGTGCAAAAAAAGCATTACATAATTTCACACAAAACTCAACCTTTTCAAAATTGTGGGTTATTAGCTTTGTTTCAAGCATGTGATGCTTGGTTAAACTCACCTGTGGTAAGCAACAAATCATATCTGGAATAAGACAAAATTGTGGTAGTGGATAAGTAGCCTCAAACCCCAGAGACGGGTAGTTTAAACTGAAACTGATGTACTGTGAGCTGCAGAACAACTCGAGTTTGTTTCAAAATAGTTTGAGGCTGACCCAGGACCCCACCCTGTGTCAGCAGTTGGGGAGTTCCTTACCGGTTTGCAGATTTCGTATTGAGCCCTATAGTATCTGTCTATCTCTCTGCAGCGCTCGGTACGGCCACTGGCACAAGAACAAAACCCCCGGAGAGTACCGCACCGGCCCCCGCGTCATGGTCTTCATCATCGGAGGCTCGTCCTTCAGCGAGATGCGCTGTGCCTACGAGGTCACACAGGCCAACGGCAAGTGGGAGGCCATCATCGGTGAGTGGCTGAACACGGGCACGGGCGGGGCAGGACACAGCAAACGAGACGGGGAAAAGTCAAGGAGAGTAAGGCTGGGTACTGTTCAGATGATTTCAAAAACGGCAAACGATACCTGACTTTTAATACCAACCAGTGTTCATTTTGACAGCATATTTTTAGTTTTAGCCTTTTAGCAATAACGTTGGCGTTTGCTCAAATAATTCTTTTTGGTTTGGTCTAGATTTGCCTGACGGAAAGTTCATGCAAACAAAAAAATGAGTGGACTAGATTTATATTGTATTCAGACATATTTAATCATATTGCACTGAAACAAGAACAAATCACAGACCGGTATGGAGGACTGAAACTGACAAAATAATAAATAAATAAGTAAATGTCCACATTGGCAAATAATGATTGTGATATCACTACAAAAGCTGAGATTAAAAAAAAAAAAAATTAAAGGTCATAAGCTCAGCATATCTCAATAGTTATTTTCCAAAATGGACATTTATTTCTTATTTTTGGCAGCTTGAGTCCTCCATAGTCTGTTCCTTTAGCAGTGAATTTAAATGATTCTTAGACAATTATCATTTCGTTTTTATAAGTCGACAAACTATCTGAAGATTTCAGTCATAGTTTTAGTCTCATTTACCACATTTTATTCCATTATTGTCCACAAAGATATTACTTTGACTCAAATTGAAAACTATCAGTAAAGTCGAATGAATTAATGTTAGATTTAGTCAAGTAATCTAAAATGTAAGCAAAAACTAACAATAATAATAAAATAAATCATATTTTCATCAAAAATATGTTGTCAAAATAAACATTGCCTTCACAACAGTTTTGAATCCTGTGCACTTTGGTCTTTTGTTCCGATATGCATTTCTTATACTAGAAAATACATTTTTAAACCCATAATCCAACGATGGTGCCGTGATGAACACACAAAGAGCGCAGAAGGGCTCTTTGTGTGTTCATCGCGGCACCATCAGTTTTCTAGCATAGTGTTAGCTAATAGTGAAAGCTTATACTTAAGTTGAACATAGAAACATAGAACTAACATAGAAATAATAGAAATGACTTTAGCTATTTAAAATGATCCTTCTAGGCCTCTCGGGAAGCGTGTAAAGTCGCTTTGTGTCAAAAAGTGCTAAGTTAGCATGTTCCAGAACTGCTAACTTAGCACTTTGACAACACCACGATGATGTCATCATCCGCGAGGTGCAGAAGTGTGCAGGTGAGTGCAGGTGAGTGCAGGTGAGTGCAGGTGAGTGCAGGTGAGTGCAGGTGAGTGCAGGTGAGTGCAGGTGAGTGCAGGTGAGTGCAGCTGAGTGCAGGTGAGTGCAGGCCAGCAGGGGGCAGGTGTGAGGGCTCAGAGACCCTTCCCAAAGTGAATATACTTGATATATTTGCACTTGAATAATTGTCCAAACCAATATATTTTGCATTGTTTTGTTTAAAAAAAAATACCATCAAACAAATAATCGTTTGAATAATCGTGATTTCAATTATGACGAAAATTGTGATTATTATTTTTTCTATACTCAAGCAGCCCTAGGGCTCAGTGTACCGTACTGCCCCCAGAGTCATTGCTCCTAAGGCAGCCTAAGCTTACCTTACCAGCCCCTTTCGTATTGAACAAATGTACAGACAGCAGATGAATATACAGCCAAATATATTTAAGATTTTCTGTTACGTCATTTCAATGAAGTTACATAAAAATGAGCCTTTAGCAAATACATTTGTCAATTTTGCTGTTTCTCTCCCATATTGGCACCGGCTCCAGCTGAAATAGAATTCTATGTAACATGAACGCAACCTATTCTGAAAAATATCCCGAAGCAGCAGACTCTCTAATCTGTTGGCACGAATTCCATTTCTCCTTTTGTATTTCGAACAGTTATACTACAATAAAGTTATACTGCATGAAGAACCCTGTGCAGCCCCGGATCTATATTTTTTAGCGGCATCACAATGTATTTTAATGGCAACGGTGTCTATTTGCGCCTTTGTGAAACACAAATGCAACTCCCTCAGTTTGCTCTCGTTGATTCTGTCTCCAAATGATATAAAAAGCATGAAAGAGTCCGAAAGAGTCCGAAAGGTATCGAAACCTGGTATCTGAAGTGTTCAAACAGTACCCAACGTTACTATGGAGGATCCGGCCTTTAACACCCTTTAGTCACCGCTTTTTACTGTAACGCAGAGAAATTCAGGATTACAGCATTTTAATTTCTTTTATAAATACGTTTTTATGAAGTCAAATGTCTTTTCTTTTGCCCTGCGTTCTGATAAACCAGTTGTCCACGTGATAAGTCCCTCTGTATTTTCTGTGCTAGCGCTTGGACTTCTGTCGCTTCTGCCAATGTGTCTAAACCAAATGTTGTCTTTTGAATTGCAGTGAAGACATGTCTCTCTCTGTTTCTGTAAAAGTCGGTGAATGTTTGTGCGTGACACCCAGTCAGTGAGAAATGAGGCTTTTCTTTAAATCGCAGCGGTGTGCTCTTTTATACATGCTCCATGATGTGCCACGCCGAAACACACTGTGGTCATCCCAGAGTTTAGAGCTGCCCACTATTTACACTGTACTATACTAATACTTCTGTCTTTACTTTTGTGTCACATACAGTGATCCATGCAACAAGAAATACAGATGGTTGTGTAAACCTTCGGGGTTACTGTTTTTGTTTGTTTTGTTCTCAAACCGTCAACTGTACATGGCTCTGATTAAGGCAGGTGAATAGGGAAATATTAATTAATTTATAGATATCAATATGAGGGGAAAAATATTTTGAATATATTTTTTTAACTTTTATTTAACCAGGAAAGTCCCATTGAGATTAAGAACCTCTTTTTCAAGGGAGTCCTGGAAATGTTGTCTTTCCCTTAATTCAATATCAAATTAGGGAATTTTATGCATAAAATGGCCATAATTTCCTATATGTTTGATTGTCAAATATTATTAACACATTGAGTGCTGCACTGTTTTGGGGATTTATCCCCCTAGAGTGCCAGCAATCCAGACCTTTTCATGATATTTGTTGTACCACACCACATACTATATCTCGTTTGAAACGTGAGACTCTAAGCTCTCAGGGGGTGAAACCCGTTTATTTCTACGTGCCTCGGTTCCTGAGAAAAGTTAAGATAAAAATAGGCTGTTTTCCTCAAAATCACTATTTTTAATTCTAGAAACGGAGATATCAGATAAAATGTCCAGATGACATGTATAGAATCAGTGACTTTTCACAAGCTTTGTTCATCATTTATTTCTGTTCTGTTCATCATAGAGCTCCCAAAATCACACATACGGTGTGTTAGTGTGTATAGTTTTTTTTTTTTTTTCGTTTTTGGCACACAATGTGTTAATAGATGTTAACAATGTTTAAAATGTATATTAGCAACAAAGATGTGATCGAAGGGATTTAAAAAAAAAATGTTTAAGTCCACCAGAAAATGAAAAAAAAAAAAAAGAAACTAAACAGACTTCCTTCACCCTCGCTAGGCCACGCCCTCTAGTTTGAGGCCTTGTGGTCTGTGTACAAAAGAGGCTACTGAACGAGTTAGAATAGAATTGAACAAACTTTATTGTTCCTTAGATGAAACTGGTCTTGGGCAAAGTGCTACATTGTTGCTTAAAATAACAAGAAACACATATCCATCCACAGAGTTGGTAAAGAGCACCTTTTCCAGAACAGCCCAGTACAGATGATTATACTCCCATTTAAAATCTTCCAATAAAGATCAAGACATGGTAAAACAAAAGAATATTGTTGGTGCACACCTGCGTGGTTCACAGAAGTGTCCCGTCCCTCACTGCCTGGACTGGTGTGTATGTGCAGTGCGTGTTTCGAGTATAACTGTACAGTGTTGGTGGGTGCTGGGCCCTTGGGTGCTGGGGCAGGCGCGCGCTGACAGACCCCTGGTGAAGACGGCTCTGTTCCTCCACAGGTTCCACCCATTTGCTCACTCCCACCAAATTCTTATCGGACCTGCAGCACCCCGACTTCCGAGAGTCCACTAGGGTGTCCTTTGAGGAAGCTGACGCCTCGGCCGAGTGAGGCAGGGGCAGGCAGACAGAGGGAGACAGAAAGAAAACAAAGTAAAGGCAGCCGCCCGAAGCCCTTCTGACTCAGCAAAGGGCTTCTCTTCTCTCTAATACACTGTGTGTGCTCCACCCATGTGCCTCAGGGATGGACCCGGCCCTGGAGCGGCACACAGCCTCAGGGGCAGACCACGCTCCTGTCCGAGACACTGTTCTACCACACGACAAGGCTCCATCACAGCATTGGCAAAACTATAAAAGGACCCGTTTACACAATGTTCTGAATCAAAAAGCTTCAGTACAGGGCTGCACAATATGTCAAGTTCATTCATGAAACAAACTTACGCACAAATTTGTTCCGACTTTAAGAATTCTTTGGCATTTACAAAACTTCTGGAAGAACAATCCTAAGGACAGTCAGGAGGACTCTTACGCACAGTAAATCTGCAGTTTTGGAATATTATCACAGTCAAAATGGAACCAAAAATTCTCAGTCTTACACAGCATGAGTATCATTTTTCTAAAAATTATTTTATTTAAAAAATATACTTTTCGAGAGACTGAAATTGATGAGAGGTGGTGCAGAGCAGAGATAGTTAGTGTACATCAGACTGTCACAGCTGAGGGCTGAAGCTCGTTAGCTGCTCGTTAGTCACACCTGTCGTAATCAGAGACTTTAGACTAAATACAGGAGGATATTTACAATAAGAACAAAGGGATTTCAAAAATAGTCGCATACCAATATTAAATACTTTAAAAAGTTACTCACATGTACTCGAGTAAATGTAAATGAGTACTGCCTCATGCTCCTGTTATACCCATATATGAAAGTTTAAAGGGCGTGTCTTTGTATTTACATAGTCAATATGATGTAAATGTCCTGATAATGAGGGTGTTCTTAGTGTCACCTTCATGAATTTGGGGCATCTCTCTTTAAGAAGAGTTTTGTCTTCTTACGAACCCTGCGTGAATCAGACCTAAGTATTTCTTAAGTTTTTCCTAAGTTGTACGTAAGAACTTTAAAAAATGTGTAAACAGCACTATTATGTAGTTATGTACTATCTTTGTTTGAATATTTGAGGTATGAAAAGCCATACTCTTTTCTATTATAAATTGCTGTAACACAATAAATGGTGTGTGGAAAGCAATTCAAACTAGTGATGTCATGTTGTACTTATTTTCTGGCATCATGTCCATAAACTGAAAATATAGTGAATTATTTTGATTCATAAACAAAGCTCAAAGACCTCAGTATTCTGAGGCTCTGACATGTTCACTCACAGAAATACTTGCTTTTGATTCAGTAACTAAGCATTTTGAGTAGGTGAGGTGATTCTACAATTATTATATTGTATTTTGAGAAATGTACTTAAACTTTTGGAAATATCAGTTCTGATCTGAGAAATGTGCCAAAGCAACTTGGAAAAACTGAATTATCCTGTTGGCAGTCCTAGAGGCCTAGTTTCACATTTTTCTTTGAAGCTCACTGTAATTTTTATTACACAAAGGTAGCTCACATATTTTCTTTAATAAGACAATAAATGATACTTACTCACCAACAGTGGGCCTTTGATTCTCTGGTATCAGTCACAGGTCACATCATTCAATTTAAATGCACAGCCCTGTTTCGGAGGGGAGTAACCACACGTTCATCCTCCTTTCAATAATAGTGTTTTAATTATAAATATAATATCATTTGCGACTCTATAATGAGCCTCATTAATAAGCACGACATCATTATCTGTATCATAAATATTCATGATGTATGTAGAATCGATACATTGTCACACCCAATGAGAAGATGAAGTATCTATGCCACAAGCAGCAAAAATGAATCGTAAAACTCCTGAAGTCTTCCTTCCATCCGAGATGTATTTTTGCCAATACCAATGCCAATAGAAAAAATAAAAAAAAAATACTGCAAACATAATGTACTTTTCCCAAACATCTTAGATTTTGTGTTTTTCTGGTCTTTTTTTGACAAACTTTGATTTTGTGTAACCTTAATGGAATATGCTGTGCTGAAAAATATTAAAATCACATTATTACAGCGATAATCAAGACGAATATAGCAATTTGACTTCATTTTGTGCAGCCCTTCAACACTGAAACACAGGCTTCTGAACATGCAATATATACAATAAGACTTGATACACATAAATACACCATTCATACATAAAATCTGTAACTGCAGTCAGTCAAGAATACTTTTTGGGTCAAAGCTAGTTTGACTGACCTGCCCTGGTTGAGTACCAAGTGTTTCCAAGTATCCACATGTGGTTTGTGGTAGACGTGGTGGAGGTGCAGTCTGCTCAGGGCCCTGTGCGTGTGGGGACGGGGTCCATCCCTGGCTCATCTCTCTGCTGGTGCATCAAACCTGTCGAAGGCTCCGTTCAGACACTGTGGGCCTTTTTTGGTTTTGGCGTTTACATGGTCGGTCACATTTCTACCGCCAGCAAAATGTCTTTCTAATGTGACCCACATGAGCAGTGGAGGACAGAGGAAACCATAGATGTTAAAAGATCTGCCCAGGCCCATCTTCTGTTCGATTCATTGACAGCAAATAAAAAACATCTCCATTCCTCACTCCTCCCCATTCCCATTACTAAGTAGAGTTATGATGCAGGAGCTCAGTCTCCTCCTACAGAGTATATACTGTATATAAATATACTATAAAATGAGTATAGGGTGGTTTCCCCAACGTCATAAATCTGGCGAAGACCCGGATGCACCGCCATGACGGAGCTATAGCTCACTCCACTTAACGAGACAGGAGAAAACCAGGACTGAACCAGGACTGAACCAGGTCTAAACCAGGTCTAAACTAAACCAGCCTAAGGACAAAACCTGGTCTAAACCAGACCTAAACCTGGTCTAAACCAGGTCTAAACTAGGTCTAAACCAGGCCTAAACCTGGTCTAAACCAGACCTAAACCAGGTCTAAACCAGGCCTAAACCTGGTCTAAACCAGACCTAAACCAGGTCTAAACTAGGTCTAAACCAGGCCTAAACCTGGTCTAAACCAGGCCTAAACTAGGTCTAAACCAGGACTAAACTAGGACTGAACCAGGTCTAAACTAAACCAGGACTGAACCAGGTCTAAACCAGGTCTAAACTAAACCAGCACTGAACCAGGACTGAACCAGGTCTAAACTAAACCAGGACTGAACCAGGACTAAACCAGGTGTAAAACAGGTCTAAACAAGGTCTAAAACAGGATTGAACTAAACCAGGTCTAAACCAGGTCTGAACCAGGACTAATACTGGTCTAAACCAGGACAAAACCTGGTCTAAACCAGACCTAAACCTGGTCTAAACCAGGTCTAAACTAGGTCTAAACCAGGCCTAAACCTGGTCTAAACCAGACCTAAACTAGGTATACACCAGGCCTAAACTTGATCTCAACAAGGTATAAACCAGGTCTAAACAAGGTCTAAACCAGGACTAAACTAGGTCTAAACCAGGTCTAAACT
>OMNZ01094875.1:0-19334 GCA_900303255.1 Lesueurigobius sanzi
ACCCATGTAATTAGACCAATTTCTACAATTATTGTTGTGTATTGTTGTGTAGTATTGTGTATTTTATTATTTTTATTGTAACTTAATTCGTAGTGTGTATTCAATTCAATTTATGTAATTCATTCTATGCCTAACTATTGCTGCTCATTTGTGAAACTGCCAGCCAATCAGCAAACAGAGGATACTTAGGAATAGCATACAATCATAGTATGACCTAAGAAGAAAAAATATATATACAGCTTAAAATGAAAAATAAGTAAATACATTTAGTTTGCAGATATTTTCACTGTTTTTGCTCACTGCAGTATACAGCCCATCATCTGTTGGGGATGTCCCTATATCTGCACTGATTTAAACCATGCGATTTAACCATGTGTTTTTTTTTGTTTGTTTTTATTTTCAAAAAGAGTAAAGAAAGTGAGATGAAGGTTTGTTTGTTTTGCATTTGATCTTCTGTCTTTTGTTCTGCCCCCACCGTCGTAACGCGTCCCTGGAGGCCCGCACAAATAAGTTTAGGGAACCAGACGACCGGAGTAAACCCACAGGACGGACACCAGTCTCCGCCCTCTCCCGAATGTTTATTATACATAGAACACAAACGAGCCCTGACACACTTTCTGTCACACTTGAGCTTGTTATCTGTGGGCCCACTCGCTGTAGCCGGGTCGCCGTGTGGGCGTGTGTCTTGCTGGATTGCCTCCGCTTCACGTTTTGTCTGATGCGCGGAGTCCATTAGTTTCTTTCTCGCTTCATTACAGACTAAAGACGGGCTGTCATCGCCGCAGACGGACACGCCCCTCCCTCTCCCCGCACTGTGACCAGACCCCCCTCCAGTGCAAGCGTGACATGGTGCTAGTGACACTATACTGTGGCTGTGTGCATCCAGATTAGGGGCATTTGGAAACAGTAGGGGGGATTCTTTCATTTCTCATATTAAAACATAGGCTGTGTCCGAATGTCCACCCAAACCTCTCATTTACTATTTAGTGCCGCAACTATATGTAGTAGATCATTGGGGGTCCCAAGATAATCTCAAGATAAAAATATTGATAGTGTAATCTGTTTCAGTCATGTTCATCTGCTTTGTCTTTGTATATTTGTATCCTATCTTGTATTTTATACCTATAAATGTGTACATATTCCCAGATAATGTATATGCCAGACTACCTATATTCTATTCCATATTCTTTATTTATTATTTTGTTTATTTTAGGATTACTATTTGAGCTACTGTGACAATTTCTGTCTAAGTATAATTCTTAATTGAAAACATCATAGATAAGTAAGTAAATAATATGGCCAAATCACACAGTAAACAATGTAACTAAAACTAACTAAGCAGTTGTATTAATATTATGTATATTACTTAATAGTTTTTATATGACTAAGTAGTTTAGGGACCCAGATTGTATGCCTTATCAATTTGAGGGTCCTGTTCTGAAAAGTTTGGGAACCAGTGTAGTAGACTATAGTACAGTCATGTTGTTCAGTCATGTGACCCACAGCAAGTGGTGAGCTGTGTGTCCAAATGTCAACAAAATGAGTGCATTACATCTACTATGACGTTTGCTAAACTCTGGTAATAATGGATTTCTACAATAAAGACAGACCAAATTCAAGCGGCTATTCAATATTTGTGGATATATATTAGCTAGATAATGTTTTATTCAACATACATTTTACATAGATGAAACTGTTTGGATTGTTGCATTTTTGCCTGAGGGGGAAGCTGCCAATCTGAAGCTAAATAACAGCAGCTTACGTTAGCAACGTAACACCAGCAGGCTCTATATTTTAGTGGTTTATTCATGAACAATACTCAATTAAAAAGCAGCGTTTGTGATGTTTTCATTCATCCGTGTTGTGTTCAGATCAAAGACCTGTCGCTGTCGGATGCTCTCCGCCGACTCTCACAATGCATTGTGGTCTATATTGATCATTCCAGTGACCATTGTTGCATTGTGGGGAAAAGAATGCCCTGCTTTTTTCTCTCTGGACATTCGGACACAATAGTGTCTAGTGCCGTATATAGGGAATAAGGTGGACATTTGGCCACAGCCATAGATGGTCAGGTGGCGGCACACTCGAGAGATGTCTTGTCTATCAATGTGTTTATCTGGTTTAAAGAAGCAGGCCACTGTTTTTCCATACTGTTCTTACCTGAGCTTAGAAGAGTTGATGGTCTAAGATGTTGTTAGCATTTAGCTTCTTAGCATATTCCTATGGACCCAAGCGGAGGTGAAGTTAGAAGCCACCAAGCTCTTCTTCCTAAGGTATTATTACGCCTTACAATATAGGACCACTTTTTATCTGCTTAGAAAATCAACATGTGTAATTTTGTGTAACTATACTTGGATTGTGTAACTATACTCACATAACCGTATTTAAATAGCTTTTATAAAGAGCTTGGTGGCTTCTAACTTCACCCCCATTTGGTCCCATAGGAATATACTGGGAGAGGCTAAATGCTAACAACATCTTTGGTCTTTGTGCGTGACTGAGGGCACGCACAAAGACCAGACAGGTGCGCATCAACTCGTCTAAGCTCAGGTAATGTATCTCAGTATGGAAAAACGGTGGCCTGTTCCATTAATGCTCTCAGTGAAAGATAAATTACCCTCTGGAGCAATAACGATTTCATCCAATGAGGTGAATCTATGGATGTAAAAAACACTATTTTGAAGTGGAACGTAAGCGCTGAATGGAGCACTGATGATTATTTTCTATTTTAATAGCAGGGGTTCACATTTTTCAGACCGTGACCCCAAAATGACCATGTAAGCAGTTCGGGACTCCCACTTGAAATTGTTTTTGGTGCTTATAATAAAATCAAGCAGCGTAACTTTAACAATGTGGTTCAATAATATGGATTTACATTTACAGTAGTTTTCTTTGATATTTCACCTTTTGCTGTTTTCAATGACCTCCCTGGAGGGTTTCGATTTTGGTAACCACTTTAGTAGAGTACTGTCTTTTATTTTGCGATTTGATATGTGACATAGGCTTCTCTACCTTTATTTTATTTTTTATTTAATGAATTGCCCACAAGACTTAAAGATCTCCAGATGGGTGTTTTCATTTTGCGAGATAATGCCTCTGGTTTTCTGCAGTATATAGACTCTCATTTTGTTTTGTGTTTTTTTATTATCTATTTACCTATTATGATTTTGGCAGGTCCAATTTGGAAGCATAACTTTAAACGTTGCCTGTTATTTCATGCATTTGCCACATTCTTTGTTTTCAATCATTTTTTTTTTAACCATTCTTAAAATCAACATCTGCCAGTGTCTTTGAAAAAAAAACTAACAATGCCAGAAACACATTTGTATTTTAACAATTCTACTTTGTCATATTTTTGGCACCGGTTCTTCACCAAAGTCCCAGAGCGGCTCGTCAATTCACCCACAATCAACCGCACCAAACCCAATCAAGTGTTTCGACAAAGGGGGATGACAAGGACAGACTGACAGCCCACCTTCGCTCCTGGCTGTAATTACATGCTGATTTTGTTGTCTGTTTTGAGCCCGGGCGAGGCTTCCATAGACGTGTATTGATGCCACGCTCCGGCTGCGTGTGGAGATAATCAGCCTCTATTCAGCCGAGGATCAGACATGTTTGTGAGGGTTCGTCCCGTCACCGCGATCGCCAGCCTGTGCCACGCCTGGAGAAGAGCCACAGATGAGCCATTCAGATGTTGACAGAATCTCAGCAAACATGGAGTGATTTGGTCTCTTTCAACGGCAGCGTGAGTCAGTCTTCTGAAAGGCACAGGATGAACTGCTTTATAGAGACGAGAGTGTGACAAGATGATGGGCGAAGGCCACCGGAGTGCATTGATGACACATTTTTGTAGAAGTGTGATGTTATGAAATGATAACCTTTTGTGTGCGATACTTGATTGACTCTATGACTGTCGAAGGCTCTTCTGTTCCATTCACTCACCAACAGTTCATATATAATTTAGCAACTCAAAGTAAGATATAAGATAAGACTTTATTGATCTAAGATTGGAGAAAGGTTAAGGTTAAGGTGAACTTTATTGTCCCCGTAGGGAAATTTGTCCTCTGTATTTGACCCATCCTACTCACTCCAATTCACTACCCTTTATATCAGTAGTCTTCAACTTTGGGGTCTTTATCTGACCATCCATCTTCTTCCGCCTATCCGTTGACAGGTCGTGGGGGCAGTAGTCCAAGCTGCCCAGATCACACTGCACCAGTCCCTTATGGCTCCTCCTGCAGGTGGTGGGTCCACAGGAGGATGGCCCAACGACGCTCCTTCACCTCTGGGCGACGCAACGGCCTTGATGGTCTCTCATCATAAAGGGCTTCTGAACCGCTCTTCGCCTGACCCATCACATAGGTCGATTGATTAGCATTGAGACCCAGAGACCCTACCAGGAGCATAATGACCCAGACACATAACTCCTAGGATCATTTGGGTGCTCAAACACTAGCCTGGTCAACCACACCCACTTCTTTCTGTTCAAAAGAAAGTGGGTATGGCACCGAGCGGTAGACAACAACCTTTTTTCAACCTCCCACCAAATGTGTAGGGCCGATCAGAGCGGCTCACTAAGAAAACGTCACTTTGTCGGCTGTCTGTGATTTTTGTAGTATTTTTTGTAGACAGCTGCTCTCTCGTTTGTGTTAAATAACGTGGGAATATATTTAAAACCACAATAACAGCCGTTTTTGAAGGTGTGCACTCACGTTTCTCACTATAGCGCTGGTCTGTTCCTTATCCCGCCTTAGTCCCACCTCCAGCAGAGTTTTGCCTGCGAGAGAAGTTCCAGACCAAGTCTCCAGTTTAGAATAAACAGAGGAGACTTGGTGACATGCTATTCAAACGCCTCCACCACATTAAGGTGGCGGTTCAAAGAAGGGCTTTATCTCACATATTTTATGATATTTTTATTTAATAAGTTGCATTCATCCAACATTCTATAGAGCCTATAAAATTGAGGTGGTGGACAGGCAACGCAGGTCAAAATATTTTCTCATAAAGATGTGCATGATTTTGGTTTATTGAAAGCACTTTCAGCCAAAAGATTAATGTGGAAGGTTTGTCAATCCAACCTCTGTCTAACTACGATTAGTTTCAACATTTGTGAATTTTCTATTTTGGCCTCCAACTGAAATTCTAGACCATGGACACTATTACAGTAGGTATGCAAAACCTTTCTGTGTATTCCACATATCTGTTGATACTGCACTTATTTTATTACTTAACTTGTATATTATCAAATGTACATAACCAATGGTTCCCAAGCTTTTTTCTTTGAAGCCTTATCTTCTTGATTGGAGTCAGGATCTGCAAGTTTAGCATTTCCGACAATCCGCAAACTACGTAAATGCATGCAAAAAATTTCACACGAGGCAAAGTAATTTGATTTGAGTGTGTGGCTCAAAGACACAGGAAAACTACTGTATTGTTGAACTGCCAACTCTTCAGTTAATTAAGGGATCGATAACTCTCACATACAGTTACACTTACAACTTTTCAACAGATCAGCGTAGAATGAAATAGACGGGCCGGCACTCTAACCCAAACATAGAATCTCCACTTCTTCAGCATTTTATAGAAATACACATTTAGATGAATCGCTGTCTTTGAGTTTCCACAGCAGTTCCTGTAAATGCTACAAAAGGCTCATTTGAATTCCCCTTGCCTTACAATCCTGAAAGCCTCTAAAAGCCTGTAATTATGTATTTTTTATGAGCCATATTCTACTCAGCCATTTACCACAACTACACAATTACACCTTATTATGAGGAGATACAGTTCACGTCAAGACTAAGTGGGTTCACAACACAAGTTTAAATACTACATGGGAAAAAGAACTTCAAATGATAGTGGGTAAGGCAGAAAATCCTTTTTACTAACTGTTAGATTGGTGGTTCACATCTCCATTGCAGCCAAGCTAAGATTTGTTTCCATCATCTGAATAATGTTGTTACTATAGAGCTATAGACCATTTTTCAGGACCACATAAAAGCCTATTTTCATTATTATTCCCTCGTTGATGGTGCGTTCTAACATGGCAGTCAACTACACATGGCCATGTTAGAACGCACCATCAACGAGGGAATAATAATGAAAATGGGCTGTGTTTTCAGTGTTATGTGGTCGTGATAATAATGCATTGCAGTTCCGAAGCTCTATACAAGTTGCTCAGTCAAATTTGCTGAAATGCTTGTTTTCAGAATTTCCAGTAAATGTAACCTCTGGTCCTGAGCTACTAACTCATTTATGACTCAGTCTCATAGAGTTTGTCAATGAAAAAGAAAGCGGTTATTACACCTAAGATTCTTTTATTGGTGTTGGGAAAGTCTCCAATTACGATTTTGAAGAAGCAAAAATATTTATGTGTAAATATGACAAATCTGAATCTGAATTACTTTGTGAACTCTAAGGGAAAATGATTTCTTGTTAAAAAATATTATCAGTAGAACTTGTGACTTTGGCAACATTAGTGGGCGGGGCTGTCACAGTAAAGGGGCGTGTCTGTTGGTGGGGTGATGGAGAGTGCGTCTGAAAGCCACAGCTCCAGTCTCTCCTGAAGGATCGGCCGAAGGTGTCGTCACAGTGGATTTAGTGGAAGTGTGAAGGGGAAGGGAGGAGGGAGCCATTTCGGAACGGGCCAGAGACTCCTCTTCCCTGTTGTTGGTTAGTAAATTGACAGTAAATCTACATAGCGCCACCTACTGTTCTGGAGTATGCATCATCTGCCTTTTAAATAGGTTGCGTTCATGTTATAGAATTCAATTTCAGTTGGAGGACAGGTTCCAATACAACTTTACTTTAGGACAGAAATAATTTTGAAAGACATTTACAAAAAATTTGAGGGATATTGTACTTATGTACTTATGACTTACAAGCCTGCCATATTATTCTAACACCTGAAAGTCCTCACACACATGATTTTAAGTATTGGGTTACCACTTTCATGACAAAATAATTAGACCTTAGTTCATATGTGCTGACAGAGAAGACTTTGAACTTTTTTTTCATGTGGATTGGCCCAGGAATTACAGAGAAATTAGCGACAAACTAGGACTAGAAATCTACATTTTGACACCATAGTCACTGCCATATAGTCAGCTGCCCCCCACCTCCATTTTAAAGTATAGACTCTGTTGTGATGTCACATGAATGCAACACATTTTTACTTTGGAGTGTTTGTAGGAATGTAGAGGGGTGGAAAGTATTATGTTTATTTCAAATGAAGGAGTATTATAAAGTTCTCAACAAAAATACTTTGCAGGTAAGAAGTAAAGTACAGATCTTCAAAAACTCTCCTGGTACAAGCTGAGCCAGAAAACTCTAGTGATCTGGCAAGAAAAAAGTAGCATTTCAACATTTTTGAGCTCATATATGACTCCAAGACACAGCGCATATATTTGATTGGGAGTTGGGAATGTCTGGTTGGGGCAAGTATCAAAGAGAAACCCAAAGTTGTGAGGAGTGCATGCCCTTGGAAGAGTGAAGGTTCCCCGTCCTGGGCACAGCTGTTGGGAGCGCCTGACGGTTTACTCACTGAATTAATGATACAAGCCAAGGTCAAACGCTCACTCATTATGCAGCCCATATGCACCGGGGGTAAAAACATGATTCGCGCCCCCTTCCACCTGGAGATGAGATTATGCACCCACTCCACCGATGCATTAGTTTGACTGTGGCCCCGGCTGACTGGAGGAGCAGCTGAAGGAACCAGCAGACAGATAGATGGGCTCAGCGCTGTTCAGTCAGCATTCAGCTCATTAACCCAAAAAATGATATACTTTATTGAATGTTAGTCCTGGTTCAGAAGTCTTGCTAATCTAAACTGGATAATAGATGTCTAATTGAAGATATTTTAAAGTGGATATATCATCTATAATTGAGGCTTAAAGGTGCCTTGTCCTAACCTAACTCGGATTTGAGTTCTACACATTAGCCGGGATGGCTCTCGTTCAATCTGCTCGTGAAAGGGAGGGACTGTTACAGCAATACTTCAAGATCATTGGATAAGTACCCGCCTACTGTACTTTTGCCGAATCCAGTCGGGGGAAAAGCATAAACATCTCTTTGCTCCCTTTTCAAAGTAGAAATAGATAGGCATTTCAGCTAAAACAGAGTCAATTGCGGCATCAAAAATAAAGTTCATAGACGTAGCCATAGTTAAATAGTTCACATATTTTGTCTAAAGTACTCTGGCTGAGCGGTTCGCACTCTTGCCTCACAGCTAGAAGGTGTGGAGTTTGTATGTTTCTCCGCATGTCTAGATGGGTTTCCTCCAGGTGCTCCAGTTTCACCCCAAAACATGCATATTAGGTAAAATCCTGCGGCCAGGTGATTCTGACCATTACCTTGGCTGGAGATGGGTCCCTGGGCGCTTTGCACACAGCTGCCCACTGCTCCTGATTCACCCTAGCGGCATCAAAGGATGGGTTAAATGCAGAGAATGAATGTCCCTATGAGGATCAATAAAGTAACGAGCTGCAGCTGTCACCTGTGAAAGACTGTCTCTGCTCTATACCACAACTGATCACTTTCAGTCTCTCAAAATGATATACACTCGGACTTGTTTCAATACATTGTTTCTTATTCGAGGTAAGCTTATTTGCCAAAGGGATTCTTCTTTTTTATTTATTTCAAACTACTACCTTAGTAGCCAAATAATATACACTAAAATCTGCTAAAAAATAAATAAATAAAGGGATTTTAGTGTTCCCTTTATTTGAGCAGTATATGTTTAAATTAAATATATTTTTTTAGAAATATCCCAGCCAGCAAAGCAATGTGGGCCCCATGGGTTTGGTATGGTATGGGCAATAAGTGGGTTTGTCCGCAGTTTCCGGCGCCCCATCGGGTTGTGGTTAACAATCCCTTCTGGGCCCCTCTAAATTTGCCCAGGTAAACCCGTGCATGTGGTCAGTAGTTGCAGGTTTTGTATTGCAGGCAACAGTAACATCCAAAACGTTACGCAGTGGACCTGAATTTAACATTTACATTTACTGAAATAAATGTGTTCCTACTAGCAGTAAGAAACTTGTTTACTATAATGTGCAATGTGTTGGTAGCTCAGAAAACCATTCTGCCCGTGTGCACTTTCCAGTACTGCCGGTGCTCATTCCCTGCCCTCCTGGAGCTCCTCGTGCCCAGCAGAGTGTGAGGAGATCGGTCACAGAGGCTCAGCTACATCCTGCAGGTGTGTAATCAGGAGCCAGAGCTGCTAATTGGAGATGTTAGTGCACTGGAGTGGGAAATGGCACAGGAACCTTCTTGTACTTCCACAGATGGAGACTAAGACCTGTGATCCATCGTAGATACAACCCATATACTAAGACACACATTATGTCAATTTATTTTGTACGTAAAGAGACTCATAGTCAAAACATTATAGAGTAAAAATACTAAAGCCGCAGTTGAGAAACAGCCAATAACCTACATTCCAAAACAAATGTATGAATGTTAATTTGTTCAGTTGTTGTTGTTGTTTTACCCATATTTTCTCATGTTCGTCACAATTTACATTTCTGCACGTTTTGTTGCATGTTTACCTTGTGTTTAAAATGAGCGTGCAGCTGTTCTGATTTCCCTCAAGTCAGTTGTTTATACCTTTCCCTGATGCTCACAGCTCAGAGATGGAGGGGGACGAGGTGGCAGCTTCCATCTGGCAGCTGTGCGAATCTTCTCGGCTATTAAAAAAATACAATGGTGTAGCTTTTAGTGAGAAACTGCATTACCAGGTGAGAGAATTTGATCAGAATCCAGCTACTGCCACCATTGACTTGATTAGAAAAAAGTGTGCTTCTGTGAGTTGCTATTGTTGACAAATTAGGTTTGCATTTGGTCAAGCAAGCTAAAACAATTTCTGACATTTTGAAGGTCATTAACTGTATTATTATCATTAACTAAATGTATTATTCAGGCATTGCTATTTAGCGCTGTATGCAAAGAAGGTGACAGTAATTTAGCCTTAATTACAGTGTACAAAACACAAGCAAATAAGTGCTTTACAGTAAAGCATCTTTGTGCTGAAATTATCAAATGAAGGAAGGTGGATGGATTTTAAAAGAGACATATTAGGTAAAGTAGACTTTTTGAGCTTCAAGCCATGGTTTAACGGTGTTCCCTTGTCATAAACAAACCTTGAGTATTTCACTTCATTTCATTTTGAGTTAATCCTGTCAATGTTGGTATGGTAATGTCTTCCTGGTTGACTTCTTCTGCGGTTCAACACTTCGAGCTGTACTTCCTGGTTGCAATTCAAACCCCAAACTGTTCATTTTGAAATCCCACGATCAGTTCTGAGCTGTGCACACATGCACAACCCTGGCATGAATATTTAGCTCAAGTGCCTAATTATACATTATTTAAATTTGTAAAATGTAAAACATCAGGCTCTAAAGGATGTTTTTAAGCCTCCGATGCACAATATGACCACTTTAAAGAAGCACAATGATCACATACAATGAACACATATCATGCAAAACTGCATGATGCATTTGCATGACTTCTAGGGTATTTAAAAGAATAGGCCACTATTTTTCATCCTGAGATGTGTTCTTACATGAGCTCAGATGAGTTGTGTGGTTAGCGGTTCGATCCCCGCAGGCGCACACTGTCGTAGTGTCCAGTGTCCTTGGGCAAGACACTTCACCCACCTTGCCTCCAGTGTCTGCGTACACTGGTGTATGAATGAGAGTGTGAATGGGTGAGTGGTTCCTTGATGTAAAGCGCTTTGAGTGCCTAAAGCAGGTAGAAAAGTGCTATATAAATGTGACCATTTACCATTCATGTGTACCTGTCTGGACTTTGAGCGTTCCCTCTGTAACATAAGACACCAAAGATGTTGTTAGCATTTATCCTCCGCTAACTATTCCATTGGGGTTCTCAGAGGTTGAAGTTGCCACCAAGCTCCTCCACGTTTTCCCTATTTAAATACAGTTATGTGAGTAGTTACACCATCCATGTATAGTTACACAAAATTAAACTTGGTCGATGTGGTGTTATTCCGCCTTAAAATATAGTACCCGCTTAGAAAATTGACGCTTTTAATTTTGTGTAACTATACTTGGATGGTGTAACTACTCCCATAACTGTATTTAAATCGGGAAAATGTGGAGGAGCTTGGTGGCTTCTAACTTCAACCTCTGAGAACCCCAATGGAATAGATAGCGGAGGCTAAATGCTAACAACATCTATGGCGTCTTATGTTACAGAGGGCACGCTCAAAGTCCAGACAGGTACAGCATCAACTCATCTAAGCTCATGTAAGAACACATCTCAGGATGAAAAATAGTGGCCTATTCCTTTAACATATGCCTTTAATTTTCAACTGGACAGGTTTTTTATTTGATGTAAGAACGTTTCAATAGTCATCCAACTATCATCATCAGCTAGGAGTTGAGACTGGAATTGACTGGGCTTACACAACTGCAGATGATGACCCATTAGTGGCCTAATGGGCCACATCTGACCTAATGACAAACATACCTGGAGAAGTATTTAACTTTATTCGCTCATAACAGGAAACCACATTTTCAAAGTCCCTAAATCATCCTCAGATCCGTTCTGAGTAATTCTGCGCTCAAGCAGTGTTCATTACCGTAAAGTGCTTTATTTGAGATTATACAGTTGTACAATGAAATTAAATAGATCATATGGAGGTAGGTCCTGAGCCACTGCAACTCTGTAAGCCACCACTGTGGATCAACATGACCAGGATGTTTTGGAGGTAGGGGAAACTGGAGCACCCAGAGGAAACCTAGCCAGACACAGGGAGAACATACAAACGCCCTATAGAAAGCCCCTGTTTTTTAATATAATGTTTAGTTTAGGACAGCATATTTGTGAATTGTGGTCAAATAACAAAAGAAATATGCAATAATATATATATATTTTTAAATGTTTTTCCACTTTAAATTATTACAAGAGGCAGTTTCTTTTTACAGTGGGGGTCCAGAGCCACAGGTAAATTTTGGAGGTCACAGCCAAAAACATTTGGGAACCCCTGCGTTACGGCACCATTAACTTGCTAGCATGCCATTAGCTACAAACAAAACCTTGACTTTTGTTTTCCCAGTTCAAAGTTGTGACCAACCATCATCACTTATAAACTGTCCCACTTTAACTATAGGGCAATAATGACAACATCACACACACACATAAATCAAAGAAAACACAACTCCAAGTAGTGGAGGGAACATCATTATAATATAACGAGCAAGACAAAGTATAATTAGCATAATAAATAAAGAATTTCCCGTTCTCCCCCACCCACCATCAAGTCTTATTAAGACCTCACAGTACATTAACCGCAGCGGACAGATCAAAAAGGCGTTTGAGAAGGAGGAGTGCAGGGAAATGAGCCAGAGTTTGGACTTTTAAACGCTCATCAGGCAAAAGCACTTACCCTTGGCCTGTCCTCCAGACTCCAGCGGAGGATGCTTTCATTTCAATCATTTCCTTAATGCTTGATCACAAATGTTTGACCTTTTCAAAACACAAACTGACTTTAGTTTTAGGATTGCGATAAAGTTCACAGAAGATTGTAATTGAAGTAGATGTCATTTGTTATAATAAAAGTCTGAATGGATTTCACACATCCTTCAATGCCACTGGTTCAGCCGCTCAGCGTTGTACATGTTTTAGGCTGATGGATGAATCTGGTAGCCTTGCATCTTAAAAGGCTCGAACTACCTGGGCTCAGTGGACCAATCACGTGGCCACATTGCCGTAAGTGGGCATGTTTTACATTTGCTGACAACAACACTTTATCTGTTGAAAAAACTGCAATGGAAAAACACGATGTATAGACTTGCAAACACTTGTAGTAAGTAACTTTTATTTTTAACAAAATCTTTTGTTGCTTTAGTGGTTGTTCAGCTATATTTTTGATACTCAGCGATTGGCTGAAACAATGGTTGCTTGATCCAACAGTAGTCAATATCCTCTCAAAAGACTCTTCCAGAACTATTTCAGCCAGAGCTTTCTGTACTAATAAAATTTGCATTGCAATATCAATCTGGCTTTTGCCAATGTTACGGACCCCAGGCTGTGAGGCTGCCGTAGCAGTGATTGGTGCAATCTGTAAAAAAGGGACAGAGGAATAAACACAGAGTCGTGCCATTGACGTCCAGATTGCGTTTTTTTACTGTTGTTCTCAAACAAATATTCAGTGAACAACAGAGTGCTTTTGTCACCAATATACCTCATTGCTCTTAATAAACATGTCAGCTTAACCTTGGTACATCACTGTATTACTTACAATGGATTATGGATTATTATGGTCTATTTTACTTAACAGGATAGCTTTCAACTGTTTAACAATACTATTTTTGTTTTTTTCAAACTGGACTTTACACTCTAATCGCACTGTTCTCATCTTAATTGGTTTAACATGCATAAACATTACATTCAATATACACAAAACCTCAATTCCAATACACTTTGTTTTCCGTTTTTAACATTAGCATTAGCTCAATGCTATCTCAGGCTAACAATAGTTGCGCCACGTGAGCGACAAAAACAAAGTCCGTGAACTTCATAAAGTTACTGGAAAAGTCACCTGGGGGCAACGCCTCGCAACAAAGGTTCCACCTGGCGACTGTAGTTCCCACTACCCACAAATTCAGGAAAGCACTATATTAATGACACATTATATATGTCTAAATAAAAATATCATTTTGTATATAAAAATAAAAGGCATAAAATATTTCTAGTTACCAATTGACAAACTAAAACAATGTGGTCACATTTTTAGGTGCACCACACCAAGTTAGAAATTCATATAGAACCCAAGCACAAAGCGAGTATGGCCCACGAGGTGGACAGTGTTCCCTTCTTGTTGTGAGGTGGGAGTGCTATGCAATTTCAATTTCAGTAGTGATCAGAATGACAATGTCAAGCTTCAGGGTATTATCAATGCTCCGTAACACACGTTTGACACACAAGATGGCGGCGTATTTGTGGGAAACATGTGATGTCACCAGAAATCTATCTATTGAGCTTGCATAATCACAATCAACTTGATTGATGTCTGAGAATTTAAGTTTGATTCGACTACAATTTGGCAAAAATCTTTTGTGAGACCGCTCAAACCATGGTGGCCAGTCTCAGTGTGCTAAATAAAAGAGTGTGAGATACGTTTGTGCCTCATATCCTCGCTTTTTTATGTATTCTAAGTTAGTACCTGATCCACCATTCCAGATGGTTATACTGACACAGTTTACCTGGTAACCGAATAATGTTAACCTCTTAAACCCCAACAGGTGCCTTGGGAAGGAAAGAGACAGAGAGAGAGGAAGGAGAGCTCGAGAAGAAGGAAAGATGGGAGAGAGGAAGAAGAGAGAGAGAGGAAGAAGAGAGAGAGGGGAAGGAGAAAGAGAGGAAAGAGAGAGAGGAAGGAAAGAGACAGAGAGAGGGGAAGGAGAGCTCGAGAAGAAGGAAAGAGGGAGAGAGGTGAAGGAGAGCTCGAGAAGAAGGAAAGAGGGAGAGAGGAAGAAGAGAGAGAGGGGAAGGGGAGGAGGGGAAGGAGGGGAGGGGGAGGGAGGAAGAGGAGAGAGAGGGGGAGGGGAGGTGGGGGAGGAAGGAGAGCTCGAGAAGAAGGAAAGAGGGAGAGAGGGGAAGGAGAGCTCGAGAAGAAGGAAAGAGGGAGAGAGGAAGAAGAGAGAGAGAGAGGAAGAAGAGAGAGAGGAGAAGGAGAAAGAGAGAGGAAGGAAAGAGACAGAGAGAGGGGAAGGAGAGAGATTTTAGTGCCCAATTTGGGTCCTATAGGGTTTAAGAGGTTAAACACCTGTCCACTGTTATATATCACCACCCGTTTGCCCTCATTGTGGAATATTCCGTTTCTGTTTTGGCCCTGAAGAAGTAGTTTAGTTAGTCATGAAACGTTGACTGTTTGCACTTCGAAAAATAGCCGTTTCTATTTTTCAGACTTTGCAGTGGCACAGAACAGGTAACACCTCACAAGCGTTTCACTTCAACCCATGATTGCGAGTATTTCTAAGAGTGTTTTCATAGCATCGCTTTATCAACTCAGAGCCCCAGAGAAATACTTTGTCATTTGTAATGTTTACAGCTATCCTCTGTCCCGTTTGGGCCCCAGTCTTCCATCACAGCCAGCCGGGGTGATTGCAGGACACGGGTCAGAACCGCCATGCCTTGGTCCCATGCGTGACGCGGCGGCTCTCTCGGGTGAAATGAGCCGGAAAAGCTGCTGTGGTGAGGTGCCAGAGGAGAACGGCCCGCACCCGGGGGCGAAGGGGGGGATGGATGGCGCTCGGAGACAGATCTGACTCCTTGATAAGTGGGGACCGGCCCATTGTGCGAGCGGACACCGTGATGGGCAGTTAGCGCGCGCAGTCATCCTCGCCGAGACCATAAAAGTCACATGACCCGGAAAGGGCCAGAGGTCGGCAAAGGTTAAGAGCTTCGGCGAGACGGACACAAAATAAGATTGAAAAAATGCAGACCTGTAGGATGAGCCTTGAAACATAGAGAGATCCACATGTGTTTTAGCTGTAGCTGCCAGAGCGTGACATCTCATCAACGTAAAGGGTAGAGAGTATGGCTGAGCGGTACATAACAGTGGCTCATATGAAATGTATGGGGCTAGAGCAGACCACAGACATATGGAATATATATGTTTGAGACACAGCACATTATAGAGGGAGATTTATGAGGAGGCTGTTAAAGCAGTGCTGATCCCCCAGTAGTAACTATGAGCTGGTGGATTGCAAAAACAGACGTAGAATGGGATCATGGACAGAATTAGAATCTAGTTTCAAAGTTTTTTTAAATGCAATTGTTGAGTTTCCATGTTCTGCCCGTAGTCTGTCTGTATATAATGGGTTTCCTCATTGTGGTTTGGTTTTCCCGACCACTAAAGCTCGTATAATAGAGTGCTCTCTGGGACAAGGACCATAAAAATCAAAAGGAAAAATGCACATGATGGCGACTTTTCAGACTACCATAACCCGTTCATGTGTTTTTCCGCAGCCGCTAGCATTTACCAACAGACATCACAAATTATAAATCATCCAGATTTTGTCAACCCATCGACAACCTTTGTGTGGTGTGATAGTCTGAATGTACAGACCTCTGAATGACAATTGGCCTGCAAAAGTGTGTGTAAAATGCTCAATCATATTCGGTTAAGTTTTCAGATTTTTGTTGGTTGGGTGTGTGCATAGTGGCCACCAAACCTAGTCTTCCGATGCATTAATGAGGAAGAAATCGCTAAAATGATATAGATGTCATGTAACGTACCTGCCACATTTTTAGGAAACCAAAACAAACCAAAAAAATCCAGTAAAAACTACATAATACATACTTTTTCTGACCAAATCCAAGTATTGTCCGTTGCCTACACTCTTTTGAAAACATGTGGTGGTGTCTTTTGAATGCTCTGCTCATATCTCTCCTGTTATTATCTGCTTTATTGTAACATGATGGTCATTCAGGTCGGTGAAGGATTTAGTTTCACACTGAACAACAAACTGCAGAGGGGTCTGGGATCACAGCAGGGGCTTAAGCGATCAGATCTGCCTTCTCCAAACCAAACCACCCCAACTCAATAAACGATTTGTTTGTTCATACGGTTAAATGTATTTTTTTCACGCCAAATGCTCTTGAAATACAGAAGTCAATGCATTTAAGTGACCAGTACAGAAATAGCACTTGGTTCACTCTTGTTAAGGGGGAGTGTTGTGCAAAAACGATTATGTTTCGAGCCTGCGCATGCGTAATCCAGCAATCCATGTATTATAGCCCAGTATCACAAACAAGAGTCACCTTAAAGGGCTTCACGTGCAACAAAACAGTAAAACTTCTTGAGAAAGGCTTTGTTGGAGCCGATACGCATGGAAGAAACCAGCAACATGTTATAAAACATTTTAATATGTATTAGCCCAGTACAATAAAGGCTTTTTAGAAAATGTAAATAGAGTATTGTGTGCGAGGAGTGTCTAGGTTCTTTGCTTTTCTCGTACATTTCTGTTCCCCAAACGCCAAAGAGCAAACGGGTTAGGATCTTTGAATCTTCCCCAGTGACGACTTTTAGCACCATATTGACAGCAGCTTCCTCTGATGTCCTCCTGTTTCCCCAATGCTCCTACTGAGGCCCTATGTATCAGAAACCTGCAGAAACATGGGGCAGCCCAGCCTATTGTGATCCTTTGTTCCCCTCTCCTTAACAATAGCTAAGCAGTAAATGGGGGTGGCATGAGTATTTGCAGACTGGAGATTTTGTGATAAATATTTTAAATAAATATAATATTTTGTAACTCACAGAGTATAAGAAACTGTATAATATCATGATAGTCTATAACCTGCAGGTCCAAGCCAAGTCCAAGTCTTTTGGTCCCAAGTTAAGTCCAAATCTGTGGGTGCATGTCATTGGCAAGTCAAGTCCCATGAAATCAATAAAGCTATTTTAAAATAGAAAGAGAAATAAGAGCCCAGAGCTCCCACACAACCAAAACGCAATGTATTTGTGCAGTCTTGGTAATGACTGGATCAATAATCACTTTGCTAAAATGCGTATTTGAGTAGTAGCTTACAACTTACAAAGCCGGGCTCAAACCCCTCTCTAAACTCTGCTGTGTCTTTCACTGTCCCTGTTGCACTTAAGCTCCAATACTATTTAAACCCAGTTGAGGCTTACTACATATCAATTGAATTGTAAAGAAGAGAAAATGTTGTAGTTTGCCGTAATGGCTAGTCTCACACTAACAATGTCAACAAACCGACATCTGAGCAAGTGGTAGTCCGGGTCCCAACAGCTCATCTCTGTTGGTATAGTCCTGGTTAAGACTTGATTCACCCCTGTAGACCTTGGTTAGCTTAGACCTGTTTTAGTCCTGGTTTAATCCGTATACAATTCTGTTAAATACTTAATTTAGTCCTGGTTTGGAGTTTATTCTTGTTTTTATACTGGGCTGGCTTAGTGCTAATTTAGTCCTGTTTAGTTCTTCACTGCAAACATATATTCAACCCTCTGAGACCTATGGTGCAGCATCCAAACCATAAAGCAAGTGTAATCGCGGGCTATTACACAGATGAGTCCACTCTTCCAAATCTGTTTTTCCGTAGTGAGGTGGCGTAGGGTCAGGTCCACAGTGCCAAATTTGGAGCTTTATAAATGAATTAGCAAAATTCAATCTCCTAAAACAAGATCATGCATTCTCCCGCTCGCGCACTCCACACTTTTAGTGAAATTGCTTGGACAATTACGGCAATTTACCGGATCTTTGCTTAATGCATTGCCAATTTGTTATTAGACTTTCTTTTTTTATGAATGAATAATCAGTTGTGTCTTTTGAATTTGTCTAAAAGTTTTCCCTTTTGAGATGTGTTTTAAAATTCATTCTCAAAGTACAGTCATTATTTCCATCTGGAACGCAAATTATTAAAAGACTGTTTCAAAAATGTCATGTCAAAATTACCATAATGCCTTTTCATACAATTTTAAGTTTACTAATCCCAGCCATCATAAATGAGTTTTCAACATTTCTGATACATCTGGTCAATTGTCGTTCACATAAGTTCCTCTTTCTCTCAGGGTGCAGTTCTAGTACCACTTCTGATTGCTCTGTATGCATAGCCCCTATAGGTAAAATCATTGATTTATAGTTGTCTCCTATCACATGCACGCCAACGACCTTCAATTACACTATTCTTATACCCCGGCAGCAGTCATTTCAGTGTTGGCAGATGTAGTTGGCGAACAACTATACCCAGCTTAATTCGGACTGTCTCTAGGGACCACCAAAACTGTTTTGGTGCCTTAAAATCCAAAGTCAGTAGCTCCATTAGCTCCATGTTATTTCTGATGATGCAATGTGGTATAATGATCATATTCTTTCACCCACTTCTATTCTTTCACTAGCTTAACTAAACTTAGAGGCTTTTTGTGGATCTAAATAATGATGTTTAAATTAACCTGTCCAGGGAATACGGATGGAAATTTGAATCTTTATTATAACAACAATGCAACTCTTCTTTATGGTCAATGCTAAATTATACACGGTACCTGTATGAATAAAAATCATTGTCCCGATAAGACTGATCGCAAATGACGTCAAAATGCTATTTTTAGAACAGCGCGCTGGTCCACCTGCAGGTCGGACAAACTTTTGGGACCTGTGGAGCTGTGAACCATGTGAACTGCACTTGTAGGAACGGGAATATTGCCTTAACAGCGCTAATAGTAACAATCAAACACTGCTGCTTTGGGTTCTGCCGAGTGATTCGCGATATGGACCATGAAGGGAGTTTTTTCATTGCATTTCCTGAGCTTGGAAGAAATCCAGAGAAATTGTAAGCAAGAGGGATTTACTGCT
>OMNZ01094876.1:0-12151 GCA_900303255.1 Lesueurigobius sanzi
TTTCCAGATGATGGATTGAACAGTGCTCCGTGAGATGTTCAAATCTTGGGAAAACATTGTATAACTTAACACGGCTTTAAACTTCTCCACAACTTTATCCCTGACCTCTCTGGTGTGCTCTTTGGCCTTCATGATGTTGTTTAGTGACCAATACCCTCTGACCATAGCTCTGAGGCCCTCACAGAACAGCTGTAATTAAACTGAGAGTAGATCACACACAGGTGGCCTCTATTTAATCATTAGGGCAAGGTGTGAACATTCAGCAGTCATTAGGAATGTTTTAAAGGCAATTTAATACACTCATAAAAAGCTGTATGAATACTTGTGCACACCCCACTTTTCACTTTTCTATTTTTAAAATAATAACAAAATCATGTATCATTTTGCTTTCACTTCACAGTTGTCTGTTACTTGTGTGTGAACGTCCAGTAAAAAATTCAAAATAAAATATTAATTAAGGTGTATTAGTACTTTCGAGAGGCACTGTATGTGGTCCTGTTGTGGCTTAAGGCGCAAGAACAAGAGGAGTGACATTTGAGACAATAAAATAAGGATTTATCTGATATTTACAACAACAGTTAGACATTTGTTTATCGCCAGCTAAGCCCCAAATGTTTACGAGCAATGAAAGGGTCTATAGTTAGTTTCATCACATAGCAAAATATAACTTGCAATGTATAGTGTGCCTTTAATTCAAAGCTAAATTCACCCATGCAGGCTCCCAGAGACTGCATTGGATCTATCAGAGAACCCAAGGGCCCGGGTCGTGACAAAGAGGGTGAGTGTGATCCCAGGCCAATGGAGAATAGGAGACGAGGGCAGTCACGCTTGAGCACAGCATGGATCAGCTGGCTTTGGTGTGCTACCATCCAAAAACTACATTTGGAGGAGTGTTGAATGGGTAAAGCATGTCGGAGTCACGTGGAAGTAGAAAAACAGACCTTACAATGTAGCTGTAGAATACCGGCGAACAACACAAGAAGGTCAACGTTCAATAGGAGAATGAAGTCTCTTTCTCCTCTCCACAATAGTCCTGCGAGTTATTTTCCTTTTACGGTTTTCACAGGCATCACATCATTACCTGGCCCAGCTTGATAAGTCCAGAGTTGGCTCGGGACAAGACAGTCTCACTTAATCTCCGACACTCGTCTCTTTCTCCGTATCAAGAAGTCCATTTCACTCAGGCTGCCCTAGGAGCTCTCCATTCCCCTCGCTCTCTTCAGGCCCTTACTCACAATGAAAGAATGTAGGAAAAATCTCGGCACCGTGCAGCTCCTTTGGCCAAAGGACATACTCTGTCAAGTCATTATCCATCATGGTGATTCCTAGCTCTCCGGCTGAGACAAGAGAAGTGGTAGAGCAGCCCCTGTTTGCTGCGAGCTGTGCTACACTATTGTATGACAACAGAGATGGACAATGCCCCCATGTTCACCTCAATACATTTACAGTAGTGTGCAGAGTCAACAATACAAGTCTCCCAAGACACAGCTCCTGCTAAAGTGAATGATCTGGAATAAAACTCCAAGTAATATCTTCTCTTGGCGAAGTTTACCCTTTGACCGTTATCTCAAAAGGGCACAAAATACCTCTGCAGTGATCCAAATACAAATGCAGTACATACCCCTCTCCCCCCTATCATTCTGTGCCTGGCCTTACCTTTTTCTTTTTTCTAGCAAACTAAAAAATGTTTATTTGATGCACTTTTAGTTGGCCGTATTTTCACACCTTTCGAAAAACTTGCACAGGATCGTATATATTCAGTCTGTCGAGTCGCACCGAGGCGGGCATGATGTATGTGGCCTATAAATTGAACAAGAGTCTATTCCAGCACTGAAAATGATAATATTTCTTTATTGCCCCAAGCGAGCAAAAATGTGGCTAATACTGTAGGCCTATATAGATTATAATAGTGGGTGGAGATGAAAGCATGCAGGCCTCATTAAAATAAAAAGAGCAAAGGGGATTTGTGATGAGGGTTGGGATTTTCTTTGAAAACTTCACAGACAAGGTACAGTATTGTACATAGTGTTGTGTGCTATGACTACCTGCCTTATTAACAGCCTCATAAACACTGTTTATTCTAATGACGCCAAACCAGCAAAAGCCCAGCATTTCACTGTAAATCTTGGATTAGTCAAAACTAATCTAAAAATAAATGACATTTTCTTTAAATGAGAATATTTGATCTTTTTGAAGAGGTAAAATTATCTACCAATTGAATGAGTGTCTGTGCTCTGTTAACTAATTACATCCTATGGCCCCTAAAATAAGATTTAATTTCTTATTGCACTTAAAAACAGACAATAAATCACATTTTTCTTGAAATTAATGAAGATAAGATTATTATCTTAACCAATCACTCATTTAAGGACAGTGAGGTTAAGATTTTAACCAGAAAATAGATGGTTGGAGAGAGGAATCAAAGAAGCCATATTTGTAAAAAAAAAAAAAAAAAGAGAGAATCCATCCATGAATCGCAATGGTGGCCTCAGGTTTAAGAAGTGTCAACAGCCTTAGAACTAAGCAAAGGGTCAGACAATAGAAAGGTAACGTCCACTTATTATGTGTGAATAGGTGAAGATGTTTTGCCAACCTTTAGTACTAAGAGAGGTGGGACTTAGAGTTTAACTCCTCCTACTGGTTTCCTCTTAAGAGACCCATGAGCATGTCATGTCTACTCATTTTGCTGAGTAAGATCTTTGGACAAAGACTGAAACGTCCTACACTTCAACTACTAGTACAGATGAAGACTGAATAATCTTTGCCTACGATTGTAATCTTAAGTTCGGAAGCAGGACCCACATCCCCGCTCTCTCCCGTCTGGTTTCCACCCTATTTAAGCCGGACGTCTTTGTGTCAGTGCCCCACCTTCCCACACTCTTTTTATGCATTCTCTTTCAGGTGACAAGGGGGACGCAGGCCCGGGAGCCAACCCTCATCCAAGCCCCAAACATTTTATTCATGACAACTTTATGTGTTTCAACAAAGTCTCGGATTCGGTATCTGAGGTTGTGGTCCTTTCTATCTAAAACCATTGGCATATTTTTTTACTTAGCAAGATATAATTACTCAAATTAATGTAAAATGTTCGTAATTCCAGTGATTCTAACTCATCAAAGTATATCCTTCGACAGATACAGACAGCTATCCAAAATGTGGGCCCTTGGGAAACTTACTCAAGTCCCCAAGCTTTCCCTGCATCTGCTACATAAAATTTTACATCACTGGTGCAATATCGCGTCCTGTCAGTGGTCAATGTTTTGCGTGATTGGTTCATGCCTGTTTGATGTAATGAAAATAGATTATTTCTCTGCAATCTAAACACAAACAAGTAAATGAAACCCACTTCTGACACGACGGTGCAGTCGAGACCAGTGCGCAACCCGCCAAGCCTTTTATCACAATCCATCTCGCATCTACAGAGAAAAATCCAATATACCAACTCAAGCCTCAGAGTGAAAGCATACATGGCGAGGAGGCAGTCGCTCTGTGTCCTGCCCTCCTCAGATATCGACAAAGAGATGGCAGTTCCTGAATGTACGAGCGAGTAACCAAGGAGCCGCCGTTAACAGGGCTGTATCCCACCACGAGCGGTCGATGCTCTCCTCCTGTTGTTACACCGACGCTGCCGTGATGCGCGTCAGTCCTGTCATTCTGAGAGGAAATTCATGTTTTGTATTTTAGTGTTTGTGATTGTCATTTGCAAGATGTATGGCTTTCTGTTGATGTAATTGTTTTGAGCCTGGATTCATTGTCCGTGGTGGAATAGCAAGATATGGCCAAATTCACACGAGAACTGTCATGGGCTGAATGTGCTTTTTTTTCTTTTCTTTTTTTTTTCATTTACTGAAGATCCCGGCTCTGGACCCACAGGATAATAATGCTTCCTTATAGTTAAAATGATTTGTTACATTTTACAGTTTAAAATTATGTATAAAAGAATAAAATTGGCATTCACTATAGACCCTTTCGCTGCTTACATCATCAGTGACATCAGCTGGAGGCAGGAAGTGAGCAAGAGAAACAAGATTAAACTAAAACTAGTGATTATAAGTGTAAAACTGCAACTAAAAAATGTGGTCCTGTTGTGGCGTAAGGTGCAAGTACAAGAGGAGTGACATTTGAGACGATAAAATAAGGTTTTATCTGATATTTACAACAACAGTTAGACGTTGGTTTATCGTTACAACAACAGCTACAATGGAAATATAGGGATCTAGCTTTCCGCCTACAGCTAAGCCCCAAATGTTTACAAACAATGAAAGGGTCTATAAGTTAACTACTGATTTAAAGTGGTAAAACTTAATAAATACATATACAATTGCATTTAAAAGGGTAATTGTTATGCAGACAAGCTTTGAGGGTTGCCCTGCAGTGCCCCTGAGGCCACCCAGGGGTTTAGTAGGGCTGGGCACCATTAAACGATACCAGTATGGTATCAAAAAATGTTAAGTACTAATGGTACAGAAAATATATTTTCCTTTAGATAACAAGTTTTGATGCCAAGGTACTTGTTTGTTTGTTTTCAGCTCAAATAAATGATGAAAAGTAATAGGCTTTTTTTGAATAAATTACCATCATTGTTCTGTTTTATGGTTCCAGATGACCAATAATTTAGTATAGGTATCAAAAAATGTATTGTTCAGGTACCGCTATCGTGAACCAAGTATTATTCAAGTACTGGTATAGAAAAAAACGGTATCCAGAGCTACCATTTAGTGGATAACTGAGTGAATGGAAGACTTGGCTGAGTTAGCTCTCCAGCAGTTCTTCATTATGGTAAAACATGGTTTGACCATTTTGAAAACCTCCGCTAAGAAGGCCTTTTTTTTCTTTTTCCGTGGCTTTCCAAGTTACTTTTATAGTAACTCTGCAGATAAATGTCTCTGTGGGCTTTCTGGTTATTTTTCAATTTCTCTGCCGGGGTAAAGGGCTCCTAAAGACAATATTTTTTGCCGAGATTGCACCAATTACCAACAACTGTGATCACTGTGGCTAGGACAAAGGCAGGCTATAAAGCAGCTGCGGCTTATTAAAGGACGCTCTCAATGTCACCATGACTCAGCTCTGGACGGACCAAGAACTGCTCCGCCTGCGTGAAGTGTGGCCTGATCACCGTCTTCTTCTGCTAGTGAGCTCAGTTTCTGAAAATCCAACAAAACTGAACCTCGAGGCGCACCCCCCCAGCATTGCTCATACATACATGCCCCGCGCGTCAGCACTTTGATTAATGGCCTGATTTATACTCAGAATCACATATGATGAAGTAGATGAAGTATCAATCATACTCCATTCACTGCAGCATCTGTGTTCTCCAGCCAGAGCCTAATTACGTCAAACTAATCGAGGCGCATGAATAGCAATGGCCCCGAAACGCTGTACGTATCGACTATCTGCCACCGAATGCAAAAGCTAATGTGTTTAAATACATTAGAGATATCCTGTTTATTCACCACTTCCAATATGGCCAGGGTCAACCGAGGACAGGGCCGAGAGGGTGGTGATTATGAGGCAGAGTGGACTTGCTTCTTTCCTTTCCTTTTTTGTACATCTGATCCATTACCGCTAATCTAGCATGGCATCGCACCTCCCATCCCACTCCGCCGCATTACCTGAAAATGAAGGAAAACGCACTTAAAAGGAAAATTGCTTGTAGGAGCGGTCTGTTTAAATAATTAGCGTTTTATTTGCTTCCACAAACCTTTGGCATTAGAGGTCACGGCGAGATGAATGTCTGTGCGTTCCCTCGGCCAATCAATACTCATGAATCTGTGCCAGCGGCCATGGTTACCAAGCGAGGGGGCGCGATCAGAGAGAGGCTTAAGTCGTGAAAGACTCCCCTCCATGGTGGTTACTGTTCTTGAGGTGATATATCTACAAGCCCTACTGTCTTCATTTTCAGCATGAAAATAACACACGTCATCAGTGTTGGACGAAGAATCGATTTTCTTACTGAAGGTGAGACACTGCAGGTCAATAGGGGAAAGCATAAAACTGATATCAATTTGATTTGTTGTATATTACTGACATAAATATATATAAAAATGCATCGTAAGCTTTCTGTCATTTTATGTTTTCATATAGAAATATGGCATTTCATCAGTGTTCATTTTGGCAGCTAATTTAAATTTAGTTTTAGTCTTAGTCTTTTGATGAAAATGGAATTTCAATAGAGCTTTGGAACTGACATCACTGTGCAATGCATTATGGGAATTTTGCCACAATTTTTCTGGACCACAAAACAATGAAAACCACCCATTTTCAATATTATTCCCTCTTAGATGGTGCGTTCTCAACTACACAACAGGCCCCAACTGTCCTGAAGTTATTTGTCCATCTGGCTTCCCTTAGTTCTACAGTTAGCAGTTTGTTGTTAGGTAAGATGGTGCCTCAACCACATACACATCAACACAATCTGCTGGTCACGCCCCATTACATCACATTCCAAAGCTCTATTTTAGTCAAGATTTAGTCAAATAAATCTTGTTAGTTTTAGTCTAACTTTACTCAACAAAAATATTACTGTGACTAAAATTATGAATTATTTTAGTCGACGACATCAACACTGCATTTTATGTGTAAAAATTGCCACAATTTTGCTTTGTCTTTTGGGTTTCAAAACTAAATAAATAATGCAGAAATTAGATAGGGAAAATCCCTCTGAACCAATCTAATTATTGTTAGATGCAAGACTGGAAAGTTTAGAGTCTGAAGGAGTAACTGGTAAGTAAGTGGAGATTTCATGGCAAGAGTTATATATATATAGTATTAGGAGAAAGAAGGCTCAAGTGTAGTGACGTCTGTGCATGCGTGATTGTGTGTGCATACAGTATCTTCTGTGTATTTCTCAGGCTTTTTTTTTTTCAGAAAGGATATTCGGCACGGTGGCAGAGTGGATAGCGCTCTTGCCTCACAGCAAGAAGGTCCCGGGTTCGATTCCCGGCCCGTGTGGCCTTTCTGTGTAGAGTTTGCATGTTTCTCCCCGTGTCTGGATGGGTTTCCTCCGGGTTCCCCGGTTTCCCCCATCAACCCAAAACATGCACAGGTGATTCTGACCATGAGCCTGGCTCCACATCTGGAGATGGGTCCCCGGGCGCTGCACTGCGGTCGCCCACTGCTCCTGACGGATTGCCCCAGCGGCATCAAGGGATGGGTCAAATGCAGAGGACAAATTTCCCTACGGGGACAATAAAGTT
Organism: Lesueurigobius sanzi; assembly: GCA_900303255.1. NCBI lineage: Eukaryota > Metazoa > Chordata > Actinopteri > Gobiiformes > Gobiidae > Lesueurigobius > Lesueurigobius sanzi. Next base: position 7,197 of record OMNZ01094876.1, read on the forward strand.
CACCACCTTAACCTTATTATGTATAGATTACAGCATTTCATTGGTCACTTTATGGTTATGCACACCTCATGGACACCGATGATGTAAATATTTGTGAATGGATGGATACACACATGGGAAACACGGCTGGAGCTACAGGGACTTCTTGGTAAAGTTTGACCCGTGACTCGACAAAATATCAATAAATAACGTACATAACGTGAGCTTGGGCTTTTTTCTACTTATGCATTGAAACTAAGATGTGAAACTAAGATGTTAAGACACAAAACTAGACAGGAATCTCTAAATTGTCCACTGCATGAAAGGGAATCTTATTTGTACACCGCTTTCATATGACACAAGTCACCCAAAGAGCTAGACAATGTGGGTAAAGTGTCTTGACCAAGCAAACGACAGTGCGCACGTGCAGGAGTCAGGAATCGAACCCCCGACCATCCAATCATGAGACGACCCACTTTACCTTCTGTGCCACTATGGCCCCCTGACAGTGGTGCATCAAAAGCATTAAAAGTATTTCACACAGACAGAGTTAAATGTTCTTTAAAAAAATATATATTATTATATATTTATATAGGTCTGACCCAGGTCTGAACCAGGACTAAACCATCATCAGGGGTGCTTGAGCAAAATTTCAAGCACCCCTAAAGATTGCGTCCCCCAAAAAATATATACTGTATCATGTACAATACATTGCTTCATTTATTGTTATGATTTTACTTTGTTGGTTGATTGAACTAAAGACACATCACCCCTCTTTACTAAATGGTTCGGTCCATGGCCCGTGTGCAGCAGCAGTAGCTCCGCCCCTCTCCTCAGCGCTGTCGGACTCTTTATTTTTTTTACAACCCGCCTCAAATTCACGGACGTATGTCACCTGCAGCTCCAATACAAGAGGCCACGAGTTCTGTCAGGATTTCAGAAGTTTCAGACTTTAGTTTCATGGAGCCTTGAGCCTTGTCACAGCCATGAGTCAGAACTATTCATTCATCACATAATCACACTAAAAATAGTCTTCAGGTGGTGAAAATATGTTATGATATAGAGGTCTTTAAGTCTATAGAGGATAAATTAAATATGTGAAATTAGCAATCCTCACATCGTTTCACTCTCACGAAGGCTATAGCTAATAACAGACATGGATTACTTTAAACCTCAACAATTACTAAAATAAATGTTTTCAAGGGTGAGTCTACTTTTCAATTGATAATAAATAGGCTAATATAAAATGAGCATATTTATTGAAATTCCATAATTAATAATACATATATATAGTCCTAATGTTTTCCACAGACATCAGTGCAGAATGTTTCATTAGACTTATTCCCAGGGCTGTAACTATGAAGGAGGCTAACCCCGATGTGAAAGGGCCCCCAGAAAAATTTGTTTTCCTCCCTTAAAAAAATCATTCTAAAAGTTCAAATGGCATATACAGTATACTTGACAACAGCAAACAGACCATCTGAAAATACTATGTATTATCTAAATGTACCAGACTGCAGGAAAACACATCTGAATTACCCACCTTTGAAGAGCTTCACAGCCCAGTATCAGGCTTTGCCAGAGCATATACTTTATTTGTTTTTATAATGTATTTTGTACTTTGATAGGATTATTCTTGTGTCTGTCTTGGACATTTTAACACCAGTGGAGTGATGTCTTTCCTAATGTATTTATTATTATTAATGAATGAATTGATATTTCAGTCTTGGTGACTGCTTATACTGAAGCAATTCATTTATTAAATTACTCTTCATTATTATTTCTACTTCTATTTTTAGTGCTGGAGTATGTTTGTGTGTGTGGCCCTGCCCTCTGATCCGCCCCCGGGCAGCAGCCCCTTCGGTGCCTGCTGTGTGGACAACACAGTTCACAAACTTTCACTAAAATTTAGTGATTTACTAATTAGGAACTACGACCACGATCTGTGAAACTTATCTAACCTAAGCCTCAGTGTGATGCTCCTCTGAGCAATGCACAGACACGGCGCCTCAGACAGAGAGAGGAGAGGGATTGCTCACTTGTTTTAGACTAGAAAGAGGGGAAACAGTCAACGATTTGATTTTTAACTAAGGAGACAGCTTTCCGGACATTTTGCGTTAATTAAGAAATTCCTCCCGTACGTTTTTTTAGGCCTGAAAATGAGCACATGCCTAGGAAAATGAGGACGCCTGGTCACCCTAGTGAAGTAAAAGTAGTATTTTAAGTAGTAGAAAGTAGTTAAAGTACCTAAAATGTGTACCTTTTACGTTTTGATTTGTTACTTTCCACTACTGCAGGCCATATTGTATCTCCCGGGACTGCATTCATACTCACTGCCCCCTTGTGGTTGGAGTTAGCATAGCGGACCCTATTTCACAGCAAAATCTCATCATCCAAGATCTAAATCAACACAAAATGTATTTCCTCTTTTTTTTAATAATAATAATTTCATCCTAAACTGACTCTACCCCATCCAAATTTGAGAAACATTGCAGCTTGCCAATTATCGAGCAAAAAAAGGTTTCAGATTTCAGAGCAGAGGTGATTAGAGTAAGATTTATTATGGGCGTTCATTTGACTTTACAGCATGTTTTCCACTTCACACGTGAAAGTCAGACCGCATACTAATTACGCCAGTGCGACTTCCACAAAAACAAGTGCAGACTTTTGGAGATGAAAAGTGGATGCACATGAAACGGAAAAAGTAGGAAATCCAGACCAAACAAGCACCGCAATGTCATTACCGGGGTCAAAACAAAGTCACGTTTCGCGAGGAACTCTTTGAGAACGTTCGGGCTGCTATCCCCCATGGAACACGGGAATAAAGGAAATATTGTAATTTTTTTGAGATATGATCTAAAACACATGTAGGTCATGGCTCACAGTATGAAACATCAAACATTGTGATATGGTCGCAGTCCAAGCAACTGGCGAGCGATGAAAGATTAAATTCAAACTAGGCGGGAGGGGGTATAAATAATGAAATGGCTTGTCTTTGAGCGTGTTGAGCAGTTTAGGAAACAAAATACAAGTACAGCCGCCGACTTTGTAGCCGCGGTTGGTCTTTGCCAGAACCTCAAGAGCGGGCTTCTTTTTTTTTTTTTACGATCCGCGCACACATAAAGGCAGGATGTGTGCTCTGCTGAATGAGAGCATATAGGAAATCCATGGGTGAGCAGTTTTTGGAACAAATTGACAGATAATTCCAATTTCCGGGAAGAGACACGTCACCTCTTCAGACGGTGATGCGCACACAGGCCGGGGAGATGTCACGCGGCGCAACAAATCACTTGGATATCGGTTTTTAGCAGGGATAGAGCTTCAGACGGGCGGCCGGGGAAACAGTGGGGACCCTTTTTCATATGGAGAAAGGGAAGAGATTTAGTGTGTCCTGAAAGCAGCTTCGTAAACAAAAAAACTGGTGAGAATAGTGTTGTTCTGATTGTAAATAAGGTTAGACTGTGAGGGCTGCCAATCATTTGATGGTGAGACGCTGCTGGTGAGAAGGGGAAAAAAATGTTATATGAATTTGACACTTTTGCGGTAGATTTCTGACATAAATATGAGAAAACAAGTATTGCAACTTTTCTTTCATTAGTTTCATGTAAAAGTAAGCCAGTTTATGCCTGAAAATGGCTTGATGTAGACCTGGCGCAGAAAATGGCATAAACTGCCAATTTTCTGCGCCAAGATCTAATAATGAATAAAGGGAGAGAGATAAGAGTTTAATTTTGTTGAAAAAAATTGTTACAAAGATTTATTCATTGGATATTTGTGATATCTTGTTTACCTTCTGAATAAGCAAAATCTGTCAAATGTTTCGCCTTGTTTTTGAAGATTCAAAATTCAATAAATCTGGCAAGGAATTAGACATTGACAAATAATCCGAAACAAAATATGAAGTGCATGACTGGAGGTGCTACAAAAGTGGAGACGTCGCCACCAGGTGAGGAAAATGCATTTTGAGAAAACGGTGTTTGAAGTTACAATTTCCCAAAAGATTCTGTGGAGAAAATATTGAATCAGTGCAATAACACTCCTTATTGTAATATTAGGTAATTTTTGTTTCTAGGTTTAGTTGTTAGGAGAGGAAACTGTGACCTTGTGATGCAATACGAAATTCCCGCGAGATCTGTGTTGTAACAAACTCATGAAAATGCATCTTGTAAGAAGCTTATCTCCTGCGCTCGGCTCGATTAACCTGGAGTGTTGGACAGGGGCGGCCCTAGGCATAGGCGAAGTAGGCAGCTGCATAGGGTGCCATCTGCTGGAGGGGGCATCAAGTTGCACTTTAATGGAATAGGCCATTATTTTTCATCCTGAGATGTGTTCTTACATGAGCTTAGCTAAATGAGTTGATGTGTACCTGTCTGGACTTTCAGTGTGCCCTCAGTAACGTAACAACGCCAAACTATTCCATTGGGGTTCTCAGAGGTTGAAGTTAGAAGCCATTAAGCTCCTCCACGTTTTCCCTATATTTAAATACAGCTATGTGAGTAGTTACACCATCCAAGCATAGTTACACAAAATTAAACCTGTCAAATTTCTAAGCGGATAAAAACAGTACTATATTTTAAGGCGGACTAACACCACAACGGCTCTTTACAGGGAGCCGAGTCTTTGGGATCCGTTCATTTGAAAGAGCCGTTCAAAAGATTGGCTCCTTTTTATATTGTTTTTTGAGACACCAGCTAAAAACGTTAAATTATGAACAGATATTAGGCCAGCACAAGTTTTTTTTTTTTGATGAACCAAAAGGGCTAAAACTGGACTGAACCAGGTCTAAACCAGGACTAAAACTGGACTAAACCAAGACTAAAACTGGACTAAACCAAGTCTAAAACCAGGTTAAACTAGGACTGAATCGAGGTCTACATCAAGACTAGACCAGTGCTAAACCAGGACTAAAACTGTGCAAAACTAGTGATAAACTAGGACTAAACAGTGTCTAAACCAGGGCTAAAATGGGACAAAGC
>OMNZ01094881.1:0-14149 GCA_900303255.1 Lesueurigobius sanzi
ATCAGCGCGGCACTTCTACAGAGCCCACAGCCAAGATTCACCCCCATCCAGGACCGGGGGCCACCAGAAGAGCAGAGGGGAGTGGGACAGGGTCATGGGCTGCGACAGGGCCTGGGGGTAGTGTCATAGGAGGTGGTGGAAACAGGAGGGCTGAGGGGAGTGTGACAGGGGCTGTTGGTAGCGTCATAGGAGGTGGAGGAAACGGGAGAGCAGAGGGGAGTGGGACAGGGGCAGGGGCTGTTGGTAGCGTTATAGGAGGTGGTGGAAACAGGAGAGCAGAGGGGAGTGGGACAGGGGCTGTTGGTAGCGTTATAGGAGGTGGTGGAAACAGGAGAGCAGAGGGGAGTGGGACAGGGGCTGTTGGTAGCGTTATAGGAGGTGGTGGAAACAGGAGAGCAGAGGGGAGTGGGGCAGGGGCTGGGGGTAGTGTCATAGGAGGTGGTGGAAACAGGAGAGCAGAGGGGTGTGGGACAGGGCCTGGGGCAGGGGCTGGGGGTAGCGTCATAGGCGGTGGAGGAAATAGGAGAGTAGAAGGGAGTGGGACAGGAGCGTGGGGCAGCAGGAGACCAGAAGGGAGTGAGACCGTAGCTTTAAGCCGGGGAGTAGAAGCTGGGGGCAGTGGGACAGGACTACGAGCTGGGAGTAGTGGAAGGACAGAGCAGAGTGGGACATGTCCCGGGAGCAGAGGGGCTGGAGGGGGAGGTAGTAGCAGTGGAAGCCCTCAAGCAGCAGGCAATGGAGCACTCGGTCCCTCTGACAGGGAGGCCCCCTGTACACGCAGACCTGTGACACGCTCCTACTCACGCATGTCTTCAGAGGTCCTGCTCCCAGGCACAGGTGGGACTAACTTCTTAAGATTGTTTTATTAGTCTTGATAAATCAGGCTTGGAAATAAATATTGAAAAATCCTCCTAACAAACCTTCAAAATATTGTTAAGTACAAGGCTGGAAAGTTTGGAGTGTGCAGTTACCGCTATAGTGGTGATGTTGTCGCCACTATTTTTAAAGATTAGGTAATATATTTTTTGTTTCCAGGTGAAAGTCTGTATGTTGAGAGGGTGAACTGGCCCAAAACCTGAATAATGAAAATGTGTTCTTCCTGCAGTGTCTCCCCTTGACACTAACTATCTTTCTGGTCTGGTGTGTAGGTCTGTCGAAACCCAGGCCACGAGTGTTTGTGAAGAGGAAACGAAATGTCGACAAATCAACAAGCACTTCAGATCCCGTCACAGAGGACGACCACGTACAGGTACACGCAAACGACTGGTTTGAACAGCGATGTGTCAGTATGGCCTCAACACATTGGGCTAGTCCCAGTGTGGAAGACTATCGGACAAAAGCTGAGAGCATGTGAACACTGACTAAACTAATGGTGAAGTAGATATACAGTTGCAAAAAGTATACAGAATGTCGGGGTATGTAAACTTCATATTCTATGAAATGCATAACACAAAAACCTTTATTTCACTCCTGGTTAGTGGTTGCGTGAAGCCATTTATTGTCAAAAAACCTGTTTGTTTACGTTTTTCAACTAGAAACTAGCCAATTTTGTCAGAGAGTCCTGTATTTCAGCTGAAGTGAGTTTTTCTTTGCTTCTGAACAATTTTCCTGGCAGTTGTTGAAGGTTTTTTAAACGTTAGATCGGGGACATTTGAGTAGTTTCTGTTTCATTATGATTTCAAAAGAGTAAACTCAGTTCTTTGACAATAAATGGCTTCTCCTTTATTCTTCTTTATGTGTAAAATTGTTTATTTTGGGGTTTTAAATAACTTTAAGTAGGGCCATATCTTGCCTGATTTTTACTAGTCTCGTAGCTCAATTTACTGCCACTAAACTTTCCGACGTGGAACGCAGTAACGTCTTTCTGAGCTTGACGTACCAACCTCTAAGGACAACTGGAACACAGAAAAGAAAATGTATTTATTAAAGGAATTAATTGAAGAGTTTGTTTCAGGTGCTGAGTCTGAAGAACAATAACCTTGTGGGCCTCACTCTGACCAACTGTGGGATCACCGACCTGGTCCTGAAAGACTGCCCCAAGATGATGTTTGTTCACGGTAATTCTTTGTGGATGTGCTTAGGGATGCACTGAACCCGATCCCATAAATGTCTATTAATAACTGGTATCTATTCCAAATATTCACCAATACTGAACAGATAAGTAAATGTGGACATGCAATATGTAATTTGAAGGTTCTTATCCTGTAGAATTCAATCATTCATTTTTTTGAATTTAATGATAAGATCACTTCATGTCTATATTTATGTAACAAGGACCAGTCACTGTAAACCAGTTTCTTTACATAACCAAAAAACATGTCATCTACAAACCTACTTTTGTGAAAATCGTACAGTGTCTGTAGATAAGTAAACCCCAAGTATCGGTACTGGAAGTGAAAAGCTAGATGGCTGCATCTCTAGTTTCGCTGGACATGCTGGACTCTGATCAGCTGAAAGCATGTTCTGTTTGCAGCCACTCGGTGCCGTGTGCTGAAGCAGATGCAGGTGGAGAACGCTCCCATCGTCAACAGAATGGACTTCGCTCAGTGTAAAAAACTCAACATGCAGCAGGTCCTGGACCAGATTCTGAGGATGCCCCCAGAGCGGAACCGCATCATCTACATGCGTCCCATGCACCAGGTCTGTCCTAAACAACGATGATGAATGACTTTAGTTTAATCAAGAAAGAGAGAGATAGACTGTCGACTCTTCAAAGGGCTTTAATTGGAGAAATGTATTTATAGCCAAAGGAGCAGTAGTTTCTCTGTGCATGGAATGTTTTTGGCTAACTTCCTGTTGGCCAGTGTAGGGTAAACAACCACTTCCTGTCCACATTTTAATGTAAATTTAAATTAAAACCAGATTTAAAAAAACAGAAATAATAAAGAAAGGCCAAGCAAAGTGTGTTTGTTTCATAAAAACTAATTCAGATTGTGGAGCTATTTCATCTTGTTTTGGCATCAAATTAGCGCTAGCCTTTAGCTTCAGGGCTAAAACTAAATTTACAAAACAGAGGTCTCCTCTGGTGAAGAATTTACACCTGTGTAAAGTTTTTTACATGTTGTTAATGATTACCCACCAGCTGCATGTTCAGCTAAGTACTGTTTAAATATTTATTTATTTCAACAAGACACAGCTAACTCTTCATTTAATTAATGAATTTCTTTTGTGTTTGTGTTGTGTCTTTAGGACCCCCTCGCAAACGAGATGTCACATTTCAAGGGGTCATCCTGCAAATAAATAAATATGGGAAGTTAGCAGGACGTTCTGTGCACAGACCCTATTCAGAGCTCTCATTTCTTGTGACAAAATCTTACTTTGTGTAAAAGTGTATTCATCTCATTTCAGGTGGAATAATCCTTTATTCATTAGCCATAACATTTTCTGCCTTTTCAGTCTTGTCCAAACATACTCAAATCCAATGTTAATTCTGTTTAAGATGGTCATGTTTGTCACGGTCCTGTCTGTGTGCAGATCGACTCTGTAGCTTTGGAGCAGCAGTTGTTCCAGGGGCCGTACCCCTATCACATCGCCATCGTCCACGAGTTCAGCAACCCCCCCAACATGCGCAACAAGGTGCGCATCCGCAGCTGGATGGACACCATCGCCAACATCAGCCAGTGAGCACCACTCTCTCACCTACTAGTTTGTCACACTGGATTCATATTAGATCTCTTCAGTGTTGTTGGGGTTACTCTATAAAAGTAGTCCAACTACTGATTACGCTTTCTAAAAGTCTTTGATTACTTTATTTGAAAAGTAATCTGATTACTAATTACTAGTTACTTTGGTCTGGAAAAAAAAAGGATAAACAACAGCCGCTCAGTCCTTTTGGAATGGAATTTATTGAAGTGTAAATCTTGCTTTGGCTGTAACTCGATTGAATATTGTTTGCTCAAAAACTGTATATTTCATAAAATAAATGTACAGCAGCTGCGTTCGACTTTAGCACAGGCCTTAATCTTAAAATGAATGTTTTCAGCTCAAAATATTATTTAAAAAGTAATGGACTCATTACTTGATAAAGTAATTGTAATCTAATTACCAGTTTTACAATTGTAATCCCGTTACATTACAGTAGTGGATTACTAAGTAATCCATTACTCTGCAACACTGGATCTCTTCTCCTCTTTACCCCCCCTCCTCTTTTGATCACCACGCAAAAAAGGACTGCAGTTAGCAGCAGTGTGCTACGGCTAACTTCAAACAATCAAGGACAGAAGCTATGACTGAATCACACCTAAAGTAGTGAAATAATGTTGGAAGTTTTCGATATTAATATAACATGGACCACTTTTTCCACTCTCTGCAATCCAGTTTTATATAAACAACAAATATGTCATCTACAAACCTACTTTTGTGAAAATCGTACGTTATCGGTTCCTATCTGGTATTGGTAGATTCTCAAACCCCATGTATCGGTATCGGATCTCTCTCTCGAGTCTGACATGTCCGTTTTAAAGTGTTTTAAAGCCTTATACCTGCCACGCCCTGTAACTGAAAAACCTGTTTTTGGGCAGGGAGCTGATCAAGTACGAGTTCTTCCCGGAGGCTACCAGAACGGAGGAGGACGTGAAGAGGTTCCCGTGCTTCCCTTGGGGTCGAGACATCTACACCCTTGAAGGTCAGATGTCTCAATATGTGTTCATTAATCTTATTTCGGATCAAATCACAATAGAAATACCTGAATTATTTTTTCGATGCCATACTAGTATCATTTAACGGCACCCAGCCCTAGTGCGAACCGACCCCAAGCTCGCAAATTCACATCATTTTTTTCCACAATGCACCAAAGTTCCAAAACTGACTGGACACCGTTTGTTCTGTGATTGTCAGGGTTAGTGGATGGCGCCCCCTATAGCATGATAACGGACTTTCCCTGGCTGCGCACCCTGAGGACAGCTGAGCCCAACAACTACGCCCGCTATGACTTTGAGGACGACGAGAGCAGTGAGTCTTTGCACATCCCTTTTACTTCTGACGAAAATGTGTTACACTTGAGCCTTATTGGCATGGGATTAGAATAACTGTGGACCTCGGGTTAAGAGTGAAATTTACTGTCCTCGGAGTTTCTTATGTGGTACAAAAGAAAATCAAGTTATGATTCGAAAAGGAGTAGGTAGAAGTAACTCAACCCATCCCATTCCTTCCCCTCTGCCTCTATTAGAACCTTGTTGGTACATTATAACAAACATAAATTCTGCCAGAAGTAAGACCATTTCAATTTATTTCGTCCACAGCAAGGTCACTACTCATTCATCTTCCAACTGATTCAGAGTGACAGTTTTTTTACTCATGAGTGGATTTTTGTTCCATAAATCCACTCCACAGCCCATTTTTTTTATTCCCCTCTTAAATGACAAGCACCTTGTCTGTCACAAAACAGTTTCTGAATGTTTCCCAGTAGTATATGTTTCCTAGCCTTAAACACCATAAGTAGTGTTTTGAATTTAACTAGGTCTCGAAACTTCAGCTCCTGGGAGAACTGGGAGAACCTAAGAATGATAAAAACGGTAGCAAATATCCAAAATGTAGAAAACACTCAAAAATCTTATTTTATGGACTGATAATATACCAAAATAAAAATAATAGAATACATAAATAGGACTAAAATGAATAAATATCAGAGTAAAACGATCTCCCCGTATTCACTGTGGCTGCAGAGGAGGGCGGACAGGTGAGTGCGCGTATGAGCGCGTGTGTGAGGTTCAGACCGCAAGTGTCCGCTGATTAGAGCTAAAGTGTCTACAAACTTCAGAAATATCGTGAAAAAGCTAAAAAATAACTTTAAATGTAAGAGTAAACATGTAACAAGCACTCCTGTGAAAGTATTTTAGAATGATTCCAAATTTTTTTTTTTTAATTGTATGGCTCTCACGGAAATAAATTTCAAATTGTGGGACTGTTTTGGCTCTTTTAGCTAAAAAGGTTCCCGACCCCTGGTGTAGGAGATGACTGTCGGAGGAGCAAAGGTTCATAGGGCAAAAGCAATTCTGAAAGATAAGGAAGCCCAAGACCATGAGTATTAAGATACTTAAAAAACATTAAAAGTACCTTTTTTTTAAATTGACCCTGAAACACACGGGGAGCCAATCCAGTGGTTTTTAAAACCGGGGTAATGTGACTTTGGTTAAAGTGGTAAATCTGAGATACTCTTTTTGGGAAGACCAGAGAGCAGGCCATTACAGTAGTGTATACCAGTGTTTCCCAACTAGGGGTACAGGGACCCCTAGGGGTATGCGAGAGGTTAGCAGGGGGTACTTGGATTAATTTCAGATAAAAAACAAATTATATTTTTGATTATTATAGTCAAAGAAAAGCTTAAAAAAAGTCATTTCAGTTTCTAATTAATAAACAAAACCATCGAGGCAGGTGGTACTGGTAGAATAAATGAAAGGCCCAAGAGGTACGCAAGGCAAAAAAGGTTGGGAACCACTGGTCTATACAACTGGTGATAAAAGCAGGTATCAGCATGTCCGTGTTGGCCAAAGAGAGAATGGGGCGGACTCTGACTATTAACTTTATATAATATCTGTAAGGCCTAACTTCTGTTCTGGTGTCAATGCTGTTCACTCTGAACTGTGCTCCATTAGCTGCTATTCACTCACTTCCAGGGTAAGGCAAAGTACTAAGACTTTGTAAATAACATTTAGTTCAGTCTGAGCCATGTGTGACCAGGAGTGACAATGACCTCTCGTGTTTCCTCTGTCAGGTACCATCTACGCCCCACGCAGGAAGGGCCAGCTCTCAGCAGACATTTGTATGGAGACCATCGGGGAAGAGATCTCCGAGCGAAGGCAGAGTCGCAAAGGACTGTTCCAACGTGTGGTGGTGCTCTTCCTCCATCACTGTGACACTCCAGGAGAACCTGTGGAGGACGACTACATCTAAGGCCTCAGAGGAGATCTCTGCTGCCCTCAGAGAAGACCTCTGTTGCCCTCAGAGGAGATCTCTGTTGCCCTCAGAGGAGACCTCTGCTGTCCTCGGAGGAGACACTAACTGGCCTCAGAGGAGACCTCTGTTGCCCTCGGAGGAGACCTTTGCTGTCCTTGGAGGAGACATCTACTTCCCTCATAGGAGACACTTGCTGCCCTCAGAGGAGACACTTACTGACGGAGACACGGTAAAGGGACATGGACGAGTGCCCAACAAGAGTATGGCTGGGCACCTTTAAAAGTGTCAGTACGGTATCAAAAACTGATGCAGAATGATGCTTTTCAAAATGAGTCATGAGACGGCACTAAAGAAAGTGCTTGTAGCCTTTTACAAACATGCAGACGGACTCCACACAAGCGAGCCCTTTCCATCCTGGAGTGAACCTTCCAGGGCACAGTGCTGTGCAGCTCAGTGGGCTGTTTGTCCGTGTTCAGCTGGTGGCTTGTGTACCGGGCAGAATAAAAATTCTACTTCTTTGCTCCTGCAAAGAACTTTGCTCATTTTTCAGTGCTAATAAATCTTCATCATCATCAACAAACAAAGTTGCACCTCTTTTTGCTCGTATGCAAAAAATACCAATGTACCACGGACTTTAGTGACATGTATGTACTTCAGAACGGCCTACAGCTGTGTGATGTGCCGTGTGCACTTTTTGTAAAGGGCTTATGTTGTCCATGCTCAAATAAAATAGAAAATCAACTTGTTTTATTCAAAGATATTTACTTTTATACAATTGATTGTTCTTAGACCAGGGGTGTCAAACATATGACGACGACTATTTAATCCATAGAGCATAAATATCTAGTCCAGAGGTTTGTAAACTTTTCACACCACCATAAAATATGACAATCCAAATACCATCAGAACTAGGTCATGTCAAATGACCTTAAAAGACACTAAAGTTTAAATTGTGTCTAAACTGGTTGTAAATTAAAAAAAAAAAAAACTAACCTTAATGCATCACTAAAGCACAAATGAATTGATTTACTAAAGTCAATAACGTCTCAAATTGCAGATGACCCTCAGTATCAGCTGAAGAAGCCCCAGTGACACCAGAGGGTCACAGACCACAGTTTGAGAACCACTGCTCTGGCACATTCCTGTGAGGAGTTCTGAATATTTAAAGGAACAACCAAAATGCTCACTCCAGCCTCTAGGGGGCAGCCAACATTTACAAAGGGAAGGAATTTCAACCTTGTCCAGCAGAGGGCACTGACAACAAGACTAATTTTGCTGCAGAAGTTCGTCAAAAACACAAAAATTAGGGTCTAGACTGCAGTTTTGGAAGAAATTATACACTATTTCTGTTCAAAAGTTGTCCGTTGTATCCAATTTTCTTTCTTTTTTTTTATGGACCACGACCCAGAATGAGTTTGACACCACTGATCTATACAATGACATGTAGCATATGTACAGAAAAAGTATCATTCAGGTATCACTACTGTTTAAGCATTGGTTCCACAAAACTTGAAAGGTATATGGAAGAGTAATTGTGTCATCGCATTGTGAATTTTAAATGGCTTTGAATTTTTCTAACACTGAAAAACATGTTTTTTTTTGTCTCCAAACTTAAGTCACTAAATTTCCCATACTGTTTTCCATTCAAAATGAAAATTTCACTTTTTATATATTAGCGTAAATTTCAGAAACTCACAATGTGATGACACAAAAAGAAGAGCCGAGAGGAGACCGCTGGAGGACAATCCTGGAGCAGCCCACGTCCTTACCACATGTGCCCTGTTGTGGATATGGTTGTATAGTATCGTTCTATGGTTCCCAACTGGTACACTGTTTGGACCCACCATCACCCGAGTATGACGAGCCGCAACCCAAAACCCGTAAACCAGTGGTTCCCAACCTTTTTTGTCTTGTGTACCCCTTGGGCCTTTTATTTATACTCGAAGTACCCCCTGCCTCGATGGTTTAGAAAGTGAATGACAGAGTTTGTCATTCACTTTATTCATTCCATTTATCAGTAAAAAGGGCAACTAAATATTCTCAAACTCTCACTCTTTTTACAGTTAAATGTTTAAAATAGCTTTTCTTTGAACATAATAATCAAAAATACAATTATTATTATTATTATTTTTTTTTGTATCTGAGTTTTTGTATCAAGTGCCCCCTTCTAAGCACTTGCGTACTCCCAAAGGTCCCCGTACCCCTGGTTGGGAAACACTGCTGTAAACTATGGTATTTTCCACACAATTATTGTAAAAAAAAAAAAAAAAAGCATGACAACTAGGAGACAGCCCTCAGGAGAGCGCAGGGGCCGCGAAGGTTCAAAGGGCAAGATCAATTCTGAAGAGCTGAGAAGGCCCAAGACCACAAACCATTAAAAACCTTAAAATTGATCCTGAAACACACAGGGAGCCAATGTAGGGATTTTAAAACCGGGGTAATGTATCCGCGTCTCCTGGTCTTCATCAGGACATGTGCTGCTGACTTTGGTATAAGTTGTAAATATGAAATACTCTTTTTGAGAAGACCAGAAAGCAGCTTTTCAATATTAAGTTGAAATCATGACCATTTAAACACTGTACTGCAAAAGTCATCTAGGAATAAGTAAATAAGTCGATTTTGCTCATGATTTGAGTAAGTAAACTAAGGAAATGTGTCCATCTTTTCACAATTCACACAATTTTCAGTCACTGAAATGTCCCCAAGAATCAGCACAACAGCAGAGAAGGCGGCACAAGTGAAAGATTTTGCACTAAAAATCATTTGTCAGACAGTTGTAGCCTATTTTCATATTTTTTTATTCACTTACATGTTTTTCAAAGCGTTATAATCATCAACATAATGTTTTGGATAACCAAAAAGCAAATAACCAAACTCAGCGAAGAGTTTTCTGTCTGTTGAACGGCTCTTTGACATGAACGGATCCCAAAGACTCGGCTCCCTGTAAAGAGCCATAAATTCCATCACTACTGTGGACAGAAAATTACATTTGAACTAAATATGTAGCAAAACAAAGCTAGCTTGATGGCAAGGTTGGAGACCTAGTGCAGTGGCAGAGAGGTGCAGGTGAAAGTAAAAGTCATGAAGGTAGCTCCACTGTGCCCTCTGGTGGCCACTCCCAATAGAGTTTAGGAAAATTCACTGTTGGCATGTTTGTGGATGGTTGTCCAATGATGTGTCCAAAGACAAACATTAGACAGAAACATTATAAAAAGTGGATAAAAGAGCTGTGGAACAACTCCGTTAGCTTTTATATGAACGATAACTCCAGTACTTTTACCCTTTTAAACCTTCAATAATTTATTATGGAAAAGCTGCTGCAAATCCCATAATACTTTGCGATGACGTCACGATCCTGAACTCTGCAGGCTCCAGAGCTAGGGTGACCAGACGTCCCAGTTTACCCGAGACAGTCCCAGTTTTGAGCCCTCTGTCCCATGTCCCTGTGAATTTATCTGAGACCATTAATTTGTCCCAGATTTACACAAACTTTGACCCAGTGGTCCCTGTTTTTCACCAGTGCCATGTCCAAAGCAGCATATTCACTCGATACTGCATGACTTTTGGCCAAGACGGAAGATGTGAGGAAAAATGCTGAAAGAACGTAAGAAAAATGACAAAAAATATAAGATAAAGACGAGAAAAATTATGAAAAAATTACAAAAAAATGGAAAAATAATGAGGAAAAACGTGACAAAAATTATGAAAGAATGTGAGAAGAATTGTTAAAAAACATGGGGGAAAAACAGGAGAAAAATTCCAAAAACTATGAAAAAATTACAAAAAAATGGAAAAATAATGACGAAAAACGTGACAAAAATTATGAAAAAATGTGAGCAAAAGCAGCATATTCACTTCATACTTTATGAATTTGACCACATGTCCGTCAAAAATAACGTTCCTATAGCGACTGAAGTAGTGTCCCAGTTTTTAATGTGAAAAATCTGGTCACCCTATCCAGAGCGCTTGTCTTAACTAACAGAAAAGCAGACCAGTGGGGGATGTTTTAACCAAACCGAATCGCTCTGGCCTTATGGAAATAGTGTTTAAGTTTAAATTTCTCAAGTTCATGTCTGTCCCGTCATGTCCCATCGCGTCACATGACATGTGACTACGGTTTGAGGTGGTCATGTGACACAACTCCATTCAGCCGTTGATTTCTGCGCCTCCTTCAGCCCATCACCACAGAGTATTCAAGGGAAACTAAAGTCCTTGTTTCTTTTAAGGATGCACCAATGCGATACTGGTATCGGATATTGGAGCCGATACCGGGGAAAACGCAATATTGGGTTACGATTCCAAATATCCGATACTGAACCAATAGTTTCACCAGCTTAATATTAGTGAATATGGACATGCTGTATGTCATTTTAAAGCTCTGAACCTGTAGAATGCAGTCATTGAATTATTTTGTCAGCGTTCTTTTAGTTTAGTTTTTTGTTTACCTGCTTAACTAGTTTCAACTATTTCCTGTAATCTGTAGGCAACCTGTAGCCTACTTCCTGTAGTCTTTGTCTGAAGCGTCACGTGATTGTGAAGCTGGAGAAGGCGTCAGTCAGTAGGGGGCGCAAGTTTCCTCTGCTGACTGGAAAATCCATATAAGCAACACGTCACTTCACCATCACGTGGCACTTCAGACGAAGACTACAGGAAGTAGTTGAAACTAGTCAAGCAGGTAAACAAAAACCTCCCTGTCTTACTAAAAGAACGCTAAAAACAGCTTAAACTAAGAAGACAGTATGAACTTTTTTCAAAAGTCATTGAATTAGTTTTATATCAGAAATGCCTGGTTTAACAATTCTGAAAAAACGTGAATTTCCTATGTACAGTAGGTACGGTGAAAACACACACGTTTTCGGACCTTTGCCTCTATAGACAGGTTGGTATCATGGTAGTCAAATGACATTTCATCTCAATTTGACAATCATTCAGCTTAATTGATCCTCTCAAATCACATGATAACCACACAAGCGTAGGTCACCGGTTAGCACCGCTGCTAACCGGTTGCTAACGGTGTGACGTTACACTGGAATGCTAAAGCTAGCTTCAACCAATGAAGGCTGAGACTGAAGCTATGCCTGAGTCACAAAGTAGTGAAATAATATTGTCCACTGTTGAAGGTCTGTGTTTGTATTTTAGTTTGAGAAATAATGTCTCAGAATCACAGATACAACATTAATGATCACTTTATGTTGAAGTCGTGTTTATTAATGTAACAATGACAACGGATCGGTCACTTTTTCACTCTGTAAACCAGTTTATTTACATAAACAACAAATATATCATCTACAAACCTACTTTTGAGAAAGTCACAGTATCGGTTGGCATTGGGTATCGGTAGATACTCAAACCCCAGGCATCGGCATCAGAAGCAAAAACGCTGATCGGTGCATCTCTACTTTCTTTGTAAATCGTCTTCTGTTCAGTCCCGTAGTTACTCAAATATCCCCAGAGCATAATGCCTATGTAGCTCCCTGCAGTGTTTGTTTAGTGGAAGTAGCTCTGAGGCCTTCATCAGCTCGAGGCCTATATGGTTACTACAATGTTATTATATTCAACATTTGAATGTGTTTCATGAGGAGGCGGGGCCATGTTGTATATGACCCTCCTCACCTCGCTGTACTGCTGTGTACAAATGTTGTGAAGTTCATGTTTGGGTTTTGAAAAAACGTTTTGACAGAATACAAATAAAAATGAGTCGTTTGTGTGGAGTTGGTATTACTACAGACTTTTTGTAAATCAAGCAGCCGTGACTCGTGTGGCAGTATATCGATTTAATTTATTCATTCCCTTCTCATGCAATAACAGAAAAAGCTACACTTTATCAAATACAATGATAGTAATAATACAGGGCGTTCATAAAGTCTCTTTACAACTTACCCTTCCAGGTCTCATATCCCGGATCCGCGATATGAGATCTGGGTCGCTCGAATATCTCATGTCATAGAGACTTACAGTTTTTTGCATTGGGAAGAGGAGGGTTGGGGCTTTAAAATGGGCCCATGTCCATCTTGGCCTCCGGGGAGGCGATGTAAGGTTGCGTTGAAAATTCGTGTCAAAAAGTGATAAGTTAGCATTAGCTAAAACTGCTGACTCTGCACTTTACACAATCGCCCTGGGATTCACAATGGTACTAGGTAAAACCTTGGGGGACGTGCACAGATAGAGCCCAGGTGGTGCTCAAGCAACTGCCCTTTGCCATGTGCCCTTTAAGTGCCCACCTCACAAGTGTGTATTTTTTTCTAAATATATATATTTTTAATCTCGCTTTTAATATTTTCTCCACGATGGCACAGCCGCCCACATGCCACTTTACTGCCCACATGCCACTTTACTGCCCACATGCCACTTTACTGCCCTAAACTTCAAATTCCAGAGACTGCGCTGTTGTCTGTTTCTCTGCCTCTCCGCTCATGCGGCCTCTGCACACAATGGTACGGCCCATCTAAACGCGGGAGAACAGTGTAAACGTTCTTAAATGCATGCAGTCGTGTGGAAAGACTGGATTATTTTGGAGGCACAAATGAAACGGGATCAACGGAGAAGACGAGGACGCACTTCGGTCTGACAGCGGCGCGTCAGGACTGGATCAGTAACCTGGCAAGAGCCAGATAGACATTGTGTAGCACTCGTAGTTGAGTTCTCCACAATGTCAATCTGGGACCGCTCCAAACGAATCCGTTCGGAGTTTCGCTCGTAGTTGTTAGATAGTTGTTGTTAGATAGTTGTTGTTAGATAGCGGCTCTGAGCTGTACATCATAATGTCGTCAAGTGGTTTTTGTGTTTTTTTGTAGCACGAGTTTGCGGGTTGAAGGCACCTTAACCCACACTACCTTATTTTCGAAACAAATGTTTGTTTTGCTCGGCACCTGCTGCTTTCGTCGCTCCGTCCCACTGGTGGTCCTGGCTCAAACACTTTAGCGGGCTCGGGGCAAGATGGATTCTCATGTGTTTGTGAAATCACAAATACCGCGAGAATTCAGCTTGTAGGCAAGGTTACTGGATCAGCGCAGCGGTAAGAAAGAACTCTTTAGCGGTGTTGTGTCTCGCGGTAAAAACTGCCATAAAATGAGACATCGCGTATAATCAAGACTCAAATCACTTCACACTAAACTAACATTGGACATTGGAGGGGCAGGGCATGTGGGCTGAGAGAGAGAGGTGCAGAGGAGGACACTGAAAGAGGGGCAGGAGGACAGCAGGCTGTGTGGGGCAGATGAAGCCCAGTGTTTATGATAGGCTAATCATAAGCACG
>OMNZ01094882.1:0-11728 GCA_900303255.1 Lesueurigobius sanzi
ATTTGTATATTCAATATACTAAAGAGAATGACATTTTGCAACACATGCTAAATTTTAACAGGCTTTAATTTGAAGTATATATATTGTAAAAAGTTTTCATGCACTTGGGTAGATTTGAACCTGCAGCCTCTGACTCCTAAGGCCAACTCTATACCCACTACACTATCCTGTCAGATACAAAGACTGCTTATTTCGTCATAGGTACAAAGCAGTGCGGCTTGGGACATATTTACTATATAGATTGGCCTATATGCCATTTTTCAAGCTTCGCCACCAGGGGGTGCTGCAGCACCTGCCGCACCCCCCCTTCCGGCGCCCCTGCTAACCAGGCATTTGCTATTTAGAAAGGGCCCCAGAAAATTATTTTTTCTCTATTCTAAAAGCTCAAATGGCATATTATTGACAACAACAAAAAGAGCATCTGAAAATATGCTAGTTCTAAAATGCACCAGAATGCAGGAAAACACATCTGAATTATACAAAAATCCCCCAGGTGCTAAGCACCCCTAAAACTGAAAGTCTAAAATCGCCCCTGATATAAAGTATGATTATGTGGGACACACTTTGTTGAAAATGGTAAGTGTGTCTCAGTCAAAGTGGCCATGACTAGTGATGTGACCTTCGTGACTGAGACGGCCCTTTGTATGGCTCTCAACTGTGAAAAGAGCCTTATCTTTTTTTTCCACCCAATTTTACAAAGATTTAAAACTCAAGAATCCGTAAAAACAGCAGCAGGCAATACAACATTTATGCTCTACAAATGATTTGTCAGACAGTTGGTGCCTTTTGGTAAATTAACTGTGGCACAAAATTGTATTCAGTTATGTTTTTCATTGGGTAAATATCAGATAATTTGAATAAAAAGGTGTCAGAGATCAGGTCTCAAATAATGAGTTTCCTGGCTGGTGTCTTTAAAATGAGCCTCTTTCAAATTAACAGATCCTAAAAAGATTCAGCTCCCAGCAAAGAGCCATAAATCCCTTCATTAGCCATGACCGGTGGGGTTCCACAGGGGCCAATCCTGAGACCCCTCTTATTCAGTGCTTCATTCATGGTTCCTTTGGGTTAGCTAAGCAGCAATAATGTATCCTACCACGTGTGTTTTTTTACTTCCACACACTTATTTTCGAACATGGAAATATATATTAAGTATGCAGTAACATGCATAATATGCAAAATAACGAATGTGGAGGACACGTCTGTGTTCTTTCTAATACTTCAAATGCTTTCTGGGGCTGAAGAAGAAACAGCCTCAGTAAAAATTAAGTGAAATATTACTCAAGCTATGTTTCTGTGCGGGAACTATGTTAAAACAGGTTTAAAAAGGAAAGGATTTGGGAGGAAACATGATCTTTATTTCATTGCCAAACAGTGCCCCATTCTGTACGCCTGTTATCGATTCTGGCTGGGTTTGTCTGGGACATCGACTGCCAACCAATAACAAGTTTGGACCAAAACAACCACACAAATCTATAAAAGTGTATTAGCCAAACAGTTTGATATTGAAACATGTGCAGCTTGTAACTTATATTATTCCTTTGCTGTAGTTGACCTTTCTATCAGTAAAGTTTGAGAACAGATTACTAGCGACTGGAGGAACACTGTATCTCGTGCCTACTGTATGTTTGTATATGTTTCAGAGTTTGACCTTGGGAGCAGCTGTAGTGTAAAGTCAACCCCAGGGCTAATCAAGACTGTCTGACTGCAGGCTTCGAACGCACCATTTCTGCTAAAAGCATGTTACATAATACTGTATGTTCAAAACAGGACATTGACATCAATTAAGTTGGGCGTAATGCCTTCAATAATACTTCCCTGTCAAATTATAAAAATGCAAAATACATTCTAAAAAAATATTTTGTTTTTAAGGACTTTTGGCTTGTATGGCTTTATTAGGAAAGGCAGATCAGGGTGAAAAGCCAGGAGGGACATTGAACAAATTGTAAGAGCCAAGACACAAATCCACAACGCGAAGAACAGAACAGTGTCCTGCCAAATGTGCAGCAGCCTTAACCACAACATTCTTAAAACTCAATCTCAATAGGGCTCACTTACCTCAAAATCTGCTCTAGGACCTGAATTAGGAAAGGGGATTTTCCATTCATTTTCTAAATAAGTTTTTTTTTATAAATCATCAGTAATACGGTTACTCACTACAATAAAAAAAAATACACTTTCTGCAACTTTATAAAACAAAATGTTACAAATTTCCCATGAAGGTTGGAGTTTAGGGAAAACGAATGAAAAATTAACTTCCTGAATCATGGAGAATTTCTTCAATAGACCCATTTCATGTGACGTATACATACTAAATTAGGTGTATGCACGCGCAGACTGGACACAAAAGAACTGGAATACTATATTGTACTAAATCAGAATCAGAAAACTTTATTAACTACTATTATTATTATTATTATTATTATTATTATTATTATTATTATTATTATTATTATTAATAATTATTATTCATTCTTTGCAGCAACCCGGCCAGACAAGCAAGTATGTGCCACAACAGTTCACACAAAGCTTAACAGGGGTCAGTCCATTAAAACATAGAGCATCAGTTGGAATTTAAGACTGTAAAAGCCTAATCGCAGAAGGGATAAATGACTTACAATAGCGATTAGTTCTGATCACAGCCAGGTGATGGCAGCCTGAGGGCATATAAGCTAAAACATGAAGGTAAAATGTGCCTCTGATCCAGGTCTATGATCTGACCAGCTTTCTTGATGACCCGGCTCTCCCAGAGTGAAGCCAGATCTCTCTTTCTAACACCAGTCATTTTAGAACACACAGTAACAATTAACAACAAGTTCAGGTTGTTGAAGCATTGGGTTGCGTTTGGACGAAGAATAGAGGAGACTTGCTATAAAATGAGCCAAATTGTCCCAAGTTGAGATCAAGAATGGACACATTTGTGGTGCTCATTTTATATCTTGTAACATTATTTTTAATTTACAAAGAAACAAAATAATAGTGTATTAATGAGAGCTGCATTCATATATTTAGCACTTTGAGAAACTTGGTAATCAGGCTTGAAAAGCACAATACAAGTGTATTACAAGCCATTATTATTATTTGAATATGGGTGATATTAGGGGATAATCCCGTTAGCGTTGTTACATGACAAAAACAAAATGCCTTAGCTGTTAGATTTATCTTGCATACTCGTGGTGCGGGTCCTACATGACTCTGCACCCTCCAAACAAACGTTAATTCCAGTATTTATATTATAAACAATCCGGTGACAAGCGTTCTACTTTGAACAATTTTCTAGCCTCGACAGCGGTTCATCATTGCCATTATTCCAGTGTAACTAATGTAAACAACTGATATCTGATATGAATAAATGATATGTGATATTGGAAGCATATAGTCACATGTCTCATGTTTGTCAACTCCTCTTTATTTGTGGAGTTTCCTAAGTTACGACAACACTTTGAATGTACCGTTTTGTTGTGGTCTTTGCCAGTGAAGTAGTCGTTTCCTAAAAAATAAAAAAAAAGCCAAATTGCTGTCCTGTTGTGGTGGAATTCATGGTAGCAGTTTTGCAAAAGCATTTAACTGGATATTCCTCCCCAGATGATGCATGGTCCCCGGGCATCCATCCATGTATCCTGCTCAGACGCGCATGGGGCCGGGGGGTACGGGAGGAGCTGAGCCAGCGTCTGTCTGTGGTAGGTGAGTTATTTTTGGGCATCATGTGAATTGCAATGCGTGCGAGGTGAGGCATTGGTGCACCTCTGGATCGGAGACGGCTCTCCCTTGACCAATTAGGCGAGCAAAGACAAAGAGGGCAAAGAAAACCCACTGCTGTACGTTTTTTGGAAGATTTTCTTTTGGTTTTATTAGACGGGACAGTTTAGCGTGAAATGGGGTGAAGAGCGGTGAGAGACATTGGGCAAATTGTTAAAGCCAGAAGGTTAACTTATGACGCTGAGGGCTGATTGTGTCCAGTGAGTGTGTGCAGTGGTGGAAGAAGTACTCAATATTCTCAAAGTGCTTAAGTAAAAGTAAAAGATACAGGGGAAAAAAGTACTTCAGTAAAAGTATCAGTATCAGATTAAATTCCTACTTAAAGTATGAAAGTATCCATGGTAAAATGTACTTTATGTAAATATTTTGGAAGAGTTTAATGTGTGATTTTTTAATGGATTTTTTTAGTCCTTTGTATCAAACCAGGTCTAAACCAGTAAACCAGTAACTCAGGTCTAAATTATATCAGAACTAAACAGGTCTGAACAAGGGCTAAAGTAACTCTTAAGCTAGCTAGCTTGTTTCTTCTTTGGAAAAGTAATTCATTAAGGTACTGCGCTACTTAATTATGAATGTAACGCATTAGAGTTCTCCTCCCTTTCTAATAATAAATATCTAGTGTATATACAGCCTGTATTTGGTGTTTATGTTCCCAACGCTGAACACTCCATTTCACAAACCGAGCCGCCGTAGAAGCTAAACCACACAAACATAACTGCATGGAATCAATAAATAGAAATAAATAAATAGAAAGCAGAAATAATAGTGCGATAAATGAAATTCTCTGGGCTTTATTTATGTTTTTGTGCTGACAAACTACAGGAACAGTTCACATTAAGATGCATCAACAAGCTAAAATAGCCAATTGTTAGCGTTGTAGCTAAAGAAGATGAACACAATGTCTTTGCAGAGAGTTTGTCAACAGAGATGCTCTCTCTGTTACTCAGACGGACCCATGTGCCGCTGCAGCGCTCTCGCACCGGGAGCAGGAAGAGCCGATGTGGAGAGGAGACAAGTTACTTTGTTTAAAAAGTAGCTAGTCCTAGATTACTTGAGCACGAAAAACTAGCATGTTACGTTACTCGTTACTCTACAAAAGTAATCTGAGTACTCTAACGCACTACTAGATAATGCGTTACCCCCAATACTGTAAATCAGTAAACCACTAACTCAGGTCTAGCCTGGTCTTACATACCCTCGTACTCTTTTCGTACAGAGGGTCTGGATCTTCACAATTGAACTCCTTTTTCAGGTGGGAGGGGTGAACTCCTTTTAAAGTTTGAAACGATTGGATCTGATTTTACCCAATCACTTCGTAAACTCCGGTCAATAATCATTCCCTGCATATGCTCGACGTCACCTACAACACTCGCCTCCCCGCTCGCTGAATGGCTAGGACATAATTCAACCGATGTATCGCGGCCACTGAGATCAGACCCACACAACATGTAGGGAAATAATAATTGACTAACTCAGGTCTAAATCATGTCTAAACCAGGTCTAAATCAGGACTAAACAGGTCTGAACAAGGGCTAAACCAGTGAACTACTAAATTAGGTTTGAAATGGGACTAAACCAGGTCAAACAGAAGAAACTAGTAGTTTTATTTTATGTGTAAAACACTTTGTGTTACATGTATGGAAATGTGTAATGTGTAATGTATGGAAAGTGCTTTATAAATAAAGTTTGATTGATTCATTGCGTTTAAATGAAGAAAGAAATCATCTCATTGCACATAAAGCAACACCACAGAAGTTTTGACCCAGATATATGATGAATGTGAGTTATTTTGTCTGTTCTTTGAGTCAATATACAATGCTATACATGCGCTAATGCGCTTCGAGCTGCTGCTCACTTCAGATACTGCAGGATTTAAGAAGATTCTACTGATCTAC
Source organism: Lesueurigobius sanzi (assembly GCA_900303255.1). Classification (NCBI taxonomy): domain Eukaryota; kingdom Metazoa; phylum Chordata; class Actinopteri; order Gobiiformes; family Gobiidae; genus Lesueurigobius; species Lesueurigobius sanzi. The sequence goes on from OMNZ01094882.1 coordinate 5,652, forward strand.
AGACTCAGTACAAACTCATTTATGACTTTTTTATACTTGGAAGATATTCATTGCTGCATGTGGTAATATTATTCACTATATGCCATCATTTGTCATTAGAACATGGCATTTTTGCGACAGTGCAGTGGTGCTTGTGACCTCTAGAGGCGCTAAACCTGAAGTTCCACAGTGTTGCTTTAAGATTAAAATTAAATCTCAATTCACTTGAAATCAGATGAATAAACACTTATATCCTTAGCAGATGTTTTTACTTGGAAAGTTAAAATGACTCAAATGCAGGTCAAATATTCTTAGTTTGAAAGAGTTTCTTCTTTCTTTCTTTTTTTTGCTGTGATGTGTGACAAATCATAGTGTAGCTTCAGGATAATCATAGTGCTGGTCATCAAAGTTTCCAAGTCATGGGTGACTAAATAATTGAAGTTGCATGTTAATTATAGTGATGTGAAAATGCTTAGAGGTTCTGACATCTGTGACCCAAAAATGAACATGCCCCTTTTGTAAAAATGTGTTTTTGATAACATCTGTCATTTTTCACCCCAATGCGACCCATTCAGGCGTGAACCAACTATTGCTGGATCCTCTGGCAAAATGAATGCAGTACGTGGATAATGTCTATGAGGGACATCAAACAAACACGAGTACTAGTGTATTTATGTTTATACTGAGTGCTGATTTGGACTCATTTTATTTGAGAAGGTGTCATTAAGGCAGATCTGTGGACGATACAAAATATAAAAATTATCATTTTCGTGTGACAAAGGTGCATTAAAATAACAAAATGCACAATGACGTAACAGTTGCGTCCAGCCTCATGTGTGTGCTGCTCCTCTGGACCTCTCTGTCAGCGCTGACCTTTACTGAATCAAAGTCCATGCAAATACGCCGCTTCATTTAGGCCTATTATAACTGTACACTCCTGAGCAAAAGCCTGTGTGCGCGGTGCCGCCCGGTGAGAGGTGCTGTCAGCCTCCTATAGCTCAGATTCAATTTGTATTTAACCAACTTCACTCCCAGGCTGAGTGCATCCAGCAAATCCAAATCAACTCCGACATCCGAGTTCCCAATCAAAGGGAAAATGTACCTTCTGGGATGATAATGAATAGCTTAGCATAGCTTACCTCGCTATAGCGTACATAATGCAAGCAGTTGAACCTATTGCATGTTATTGGGGTCACATCAGGGTGATTATAAATATGCAGAGAAAATCCGGGACATGTCGAGACTTTTCACTGTGGCAACTGTCGGCTCAAGCTTAATAACCTTATGAACTGAGTGGTGTCTGGCTTCAGACACGAGCTGAAGACCACAGAGGCGGACTCCACAGGGAAGTGGAGCTGAATGATAAAGCTTTAACTTAACCTCTGCATCAGTGAAGTAACAGGATTCTATATAACCTTTTTCATGTTTTGAATTATATCTGGTGTGAAGAAACATTCATATAGCGCAGGGGTCACCAACCTTTGTAGAGCTGAGGGCTACTTCAAGAACATGGGCCTCATTCATGAAACAAACGTACGCACAGATTTGTTCTTCAGGTCGACTTAAGAACTTTTTGGCATTCACAAAATGTGTTCTTAGCTAAAGAGTTCTTCTGGAAGAACAAATCCTAAGAACAGTCAGGAGGACTCTTACTCACAGTAAATCTGCAGTTTTAGAATATTATCACAGTCAAAATGGACCCAAAAATTCTTTTAAAAGTCTTACAAGTAACATTTTTCTAAAAATGATTTCATTAAAAATATATTTTTTTGAGCAAATGAAAGTTGAATGAGAGGTGGTATAGAGCAGAGTTGTCTAAATCAAACTTTCACAGCTGAGGGCTGAACCTAGCTGCTGCTCTGAGTCACACCTGACGTAATCACAGGAGAGACTTTAGACAAAATACAGGAGGCCATTTACAATAAGAGTAACGGTATTTAAAAAATAGTAGCATACAAATATTAAATACAAAAAGTTACTCACATGTACTCGAGTATATGTAAATGAGTACTGCCTCATGCCCTTGTCATGCCCATAAATGGAAGTTTAGTATTTCCATAGTCAATATAATGTAAATATCATGATAATGAGGGGAATGGTGTTCCTTGGAATGCAACATTATGGCAGTGCGGCACAAGGACCAGCTCCGAGTCTCAGTCTTCAAGCAAAGTTTAAATGAGGAATTGCACACTTACATTTCAACATTATATAACCTGCACGCACACTGCATAGGTTTGGTGATTTAGTGTGAATGAAATTGAATTAAACTCATTGCTGAGCACGAGTGTGCAGTCTCAGCTTCTCTGAGTGGGAAGACAGAAATGCAGAAAGTTTGGATTGTTGACAGTTTTCAGTTTTCATATGAGATGAGGCATGTCCAAATATAGTGAGGATTATTGGGAAAAACCTAAGCATTCTTAAAGGGACGGTCTGCAGTTCCTCCCTTTGCTGATCTCAGGAACAAATCAGAGCCTTGAAGGATTCATGTGGACCAATGAGACGAGTTTTCCTGTGCACTGGGACTGAGGGGGAGCTTTCAGTCCAATCAGGAGGGGAGGGGGAGAGAGTTTACTTATAGAATTTCTCTCTCTCCTCATTTTGCAAACTTACTGTTGAAGTGCCACTATGCCATCCTTTCATTAGTAATTGACTTTGTAACACCCTTAAAAAATCATATAAAAAAGGTGTAAATAAAGGCATGTGACCTCCACCAAGGCTTTGATATTTTCACAAAGTAAAGCAAGATGGATTGCAGATATATAGCAATTCATAGATACAATCTAATCCGAAAACAAACCAAAAGAGAACAAGTCTCACTAGGTTGCTATGTCGTTTTCAGATGGATAAAAGCACTATCACAGCTCAAGAAGAGGTTCGGGTCATTGGCCGATAAACACAGGCCACTGCAGGACTCAACTCAGCAGAAAACCTCTCATATTGAACTTGTGTGTGTTATTGCCAAACATGGTTTGGTTAACTTTAATGTCGGGGCTAAAACAAACAGCTCATTTGGCGTAAGACACAAAATCCATTAATGAAGTGGGGCCATTGATTTCATCTGACTTTTCTAACTTGTAGCTGTGAAAGGTCAAAGTGTTCCTGTCAGATCGGCCAATCAGAGAGCAGCGTTCACTGAGCAATGTCTGTCCTGCATGTAACACTGTATGCTGTATACCCACATGTGGATGCTGCTGAGAGAGCACAGGGTGGAAACTGTTGAAACTAATGCCTGATGCCTTCAAAGACAGAAAAAAGGTTTAAAATTGTGTCTCAAATGTAAAAATGCACCATAAAAAACTATCTAAACTTTCTAAATTTTCAAACACATTTCTTACAACACAACCCATTCTACAAAGACATCCAATCCACTTTATTTCTATAGCACATTTAAACGTGTGCTGCACAATCTGAATTAAAAAATAAACAATCTCAATCTTATTCAAAAAATAAATCATTAAAAACAATACATCGAAATAACAATAAATAAGCAATAAAATGACTTAAAAAAGGCACAGAGGACCACACAATTTGCAAAATCTTGTATAAGAGAGGCCACTGTCTCTTTCCAAACACTGACACCATACACCAGCTTTACAAAGCCATAGTATGAAGAATTTGCTAATTTTAGGTTTCAGAAGTGAGTACATGTATTGTGAAGGATCTATGCACATGCCATGCAGAGTGCCAGAGTTGTTGTGAATGTTGTAAACACCCAGACTCAGAGAACAGTGATAGAAGCTCGTCTCTGGGGTCTGTAGCTCTGTGTCTTTTATTTATATAGGCATCTGTAGCTCCCATCGCCTGAGCCACACTCTGCACGCCTCCAGGTATTTCTGTTTATCAGACACTCTCCCAGAACGATCTTGTTTATACTATACAGTAACTCAGTGTTTTGCTGACTGAAATATGTTTGTCAATGTAATATTTTGCTGTTTAAAATTTGACTAAAGCAGTTAATGAGACCAAAACTATGATTAAAATCTGAAAATATTTCTGTATTTCCATATTTCCATCCGTTTGCACACACCTCCTCCAGCTGTTCCTGGGGGATCCTGAGGCATTCCCAGGCCAGCTTAAAAACATCGTCCTTCCATTGTCCCAGTGGGACGAGCCCTCACCTCTCCAGGGAGGCGACCAGGAGACATCCAAAACAGATGCCCAAGCCACCGCAGCTGGCTCCTCTCAATATGAAGGAGCAGCAGTTCTACTCCAAGCTCCTCCTGGGTGACTGAGCTCCTTCCTCAACAGTTCGATACTGCATCACTGCACTGATCCGTCTGTTAATGGACCTGCCCTTAGTCTGACCTAGGGTTAGCCTGTTTGCCATGGGCAGTGTTGGGTAGTAATTACTATTTGTTATTCAGATAATTTTAAGTGTCTTGAATCTGTGTATGGCTGTACAGTTTTATCTGTTGTCTATGAATGTTTTGAATTGCATTGTTTTTGTGTATTTTATGAGTTGTATTATGTGTATTTTCTTTTTTACTGTAGTGCGTAAAAAGCGCATTAGAAGCGCATTAAAAGAGCATTTAGAATACTCATATTGAGTAAGTGTATTTCGATACAGTTACTCTTTCATTTGAGAGTATTTAGAATACAGTTACTTTCCTAAATTCAAAGGAATACATTGTGATACTCAATCATTACATTTTAGCTTCATACTGCATGGCATCAGAGAGAGAGAAAAGATCTAAATGACCAGAGAATGTTTAGTTTGTGCTGAGCTCCATTGCATTTGGAATGAGCTTCTTTGTGTTCATAATGAAGGTAAATAAGTTCATAACAGGTGGCAGCAAGGGTTTTTAATTATGCACTGTATTTATACATACATATAATGCATATTAACCCTTTAACCGCCAAAGTTGCCAAAATTTTGTTTGCGTTACTTTGGCGCCTGCCATTACACACAAGAGTGATCTGAACAAACAACACATTATTTTAAAAAAATAACATGGATATCAGAAATAAAGTGGGTGAACGTTTAGGTCTAACTTGGAGATGTGAGCGGAACTGGTAAAACATTTATCTGTTGTTCTCTATGGCTAAAATACATCTGGTGGTTAAAGGGTTAATACATGTTATTCATCATGCATTGCACGCCGGCCTGTTGGTTGGCATTCCGCTGATTTTCTCCACCCGCTGCATGTTATTAGCTGTTCTTTACAATGGTGTTACCGGTCTTGACGCTCTCCAAAACGGTTCAGCACTTGAGTGGTCAGGTCAGACAACGATATCTGAACAAATGCTCTTTTGTCGGAGCTCAGGACCCGTCATGTGACTTTTACTGCCCACCAAAGCCTCTGATTGGTCAGAGCATAGAGATATACAATGTTTTGATTTGAATTTCATGTAGCAACCCATTGTTGCAACATAAGTTCCGCTGCCGATGATGTCAGCTGAGAAAGGTCTATACATGTAAATATAATGCAAATCAATATTAAAGTATTCTGAATAACAAAGTAACAGAATACGTTATAAAATACATTTTAAGCTAAGTATTCAGTATTCTGTAACTCAGACATGTACAAAGTGCAGCCCGGGGCCAAACGCGGCCCTCAGACCAATTTATGGTGGCCCTCAGGCCTCTGCACCAGAGATGTATCTTTTTCTGCAGTCTTAATAATTCCACACAATTAAAACCTCAAAAAGTAACATTTACAGACAAAGCTAGCATTATGGCTCCAAGCCTCAATATAGGTGCAGTTTAAACCTCTCTTAAATACACCTAGATGAATGTTTGAATGCACTGACCAGGGATCTGTGGCCCTTCATGCTGTAAACATGTCAATATGCGGCCCTCAGTGAAAAATGTTTGGACACCCCTGCGTAACTAAATATAGTTTCAGAGAACCAACCAGGGGCGTAATGCCCCAGGCAACTGAGCTCCTAGGACCATTCAGCCGCTCAGACTCACACAAAAACGTGAACTACAGTGACACAGTTTGAAAGAGCCTCATATATAGACAGTGTTGGGGAGAATACTTTGAAATTGTATTCCGTTACAGAAAACTGAATACTTGTCTTAAAATGTATTTCGTAACGTATTCAGTTACTTTGCCAAATCAGTGTACTGTATTCTGAATACTGAGAATGTATAC
>OMNZ01094885.1:0-15122 GCA_900303255.1 Lesueurigobius sanzi
CGATCTCTTTCCAGAACCTGATGTTGCTTCTAGTGACGCCACCAACATCAAGTGCACTCTTGACAGAGATGGAGACCGCTATGTCATCAATGGGAAGAAATGGTGGAGCAGCGGTGCGTACATTTCAGTTATTCTCATTCATGTTTTGTCATTTGCCACATGATATTTACAGTATGTAACTAACCATGATAACATACTGTATCAGGCTCATACTTTATTTGTAGTTTAGGATATTGGCAAACCAAAGCTTCTGTTTCTATGCAATGAGTCATTATATCCGACAATGAGCAATGCCTTGAAAAAAGAGAAGGTTGTTTTGCTTTTCCACTCAGACTTTCCATCTATTAAGTAAGAGCGCTGGCCTGTTTGCTCTGTGAAATGGAACTGCTCATTTTTAAAACAAGCAGCGAAGCGGTCAATTCAAAGTGAACACCAGCCTAAATGTTTTGGTAAATTCAGAAATGACAAAGTAGGAGATGAAATGTCTTACAGTGACAAAACCAAGTTCAGATGCAATTAAATGTGCTGGAAAAAACAAAATAATATATCAGCCAGAGTTGCTGCCAGTGTGGAGGGTAATAACACATCCACTCCATCCTTCCCAAAGTATATCAAAGTCCAGACAACATGTAGGTCAGAGTGTATCTCAGAACTTGCTTGTTCACCTGGTGTAGAGCCATTTCTTTGTTTGGTGTCCGCTGAAATCTAACCCAGGTTTTAGTCTCTTTGACACGCCTTGTGGTGAGCTATTCATCCACAGTTCCAAGTGACTGGAAGCATTTACTGTGAATACAGTGACTAACTGTAAATGCAGAGTGTTGTAAACACTGTGTTCATGTTTATACTGTCTGTAATGTATTTGAGGTTTGAGTTCTTTCCAATATTGGTCTGAATCATGGGATGCATGAATAGAACTTATATAATTCTCTGAAGTCACTTTCCTTGTTTTTCTTACTCCTGCTGGTAGATGTTTTTGGTTTCTAAATATTTTAAACTTAATCACCATCTGTTTAATCAAACCATACCACATCCTTACCCAAAGTCAGATGAAAAGCAGATGACTACACCAGACTGTTACATTTGTTTGTTTTTTAAGAATGACATCAACAGCATCTAAGTGCTTTTAAATAAATGTAAACTTTATTTTATGAAATATATTTTTTACAAAGGTTGCATGCACATATTTAATGACAAAAGAAAATAAACAAAATATATCTATATATATCTATATATATCTATATATTAAAACAAATGTAAGGTGCAGGTTTTTAGCCGTACTATACCTACTAGACTTTATTATTTAAATGGTGAAAGTGCTGGTGTCTTGGTTGTCCGACTCAGATTGAGACTGCACCTTTGAGCGGTTGTTGAGGGCGATCTCCACCGCAGGCTCCTCCGTGGCGTGGCGTGGGTGACTGCCCAGACGTTGTCCCAGATGCTTAGCTGCTTTCAGGATATGTACTCGGAACGACGAGCCCATGAACGCGTAGAGCAGAGGGTTAATGCAGGTGTGTGCCAGGGCCAGGCTTTCAGTCACCTGCAGAGCATGGTCCAGACTCTTGCTGGTTTCACAGTCTGTCACTAGCAGATAGATAATGTCCACTGTTCTGCACAGTTTGACCACAGTGTAGGGCAGCTGAGTGAGCACGAACACAGCCACTACAGTCAGCAGTACTCGCAGGGCACGCCACTTCCTCTGAGCGCGCACCCCAGCTCCTCTGTTCAGAGTCCAGCCCACCCAGCTGTAGCACACCACCATCACCACAAACGGCACCACAAACCTGAGGATGACCTCCAGCAGCTCCAGGGCAGCTTTGGCAGCTTTCGCCATGTGAAGGGGGTACACCGCGGTGCAGGACGCTCTGTGATGCGAGTGCTTGACTGTGGAGAAGATCAGTTCTGGGACGCTCAGGAATATAGCCGTCAACCACAACGCAACACACACCAGCAACCACCGCTTCCTAACGTGAGTGCTTAACCCTGACCGGCCTCTGGTGACTTGGGCCACTGCTCTGTACCGATCCACGCTGATGCAGGCCAGCAGCAGCATCCCGCAGCTGAAGTTCGTGCTGTAGACGAAAGAGGTAATCTTACAAGCTTCAGAACCCAACCTCCAGCCGTGCACCGCGTCCACTGCCCAGAAAGGCAGCGTGAAGAGGAGCAGGAGGTCTGAGATGGCAAGGTTGAGGATGCACACGTCTGTCAGAGTCCGGAGTCGCAGACGGGATGTGTACACCACCACCACCAAGGCGTTTCCTGCCAGGCCCACCACCAGAGCCACAGTGTAGATAATGGGCAGGAAGACGCTGCCAAATGACCGCACAGCCGCTTTGTCACAAATGGTGTGATAGTCGTCATAGTCATATGTCTCGTTCAAGCTGTCGTCGTCATCAAAGTAGTCATCCATTCTTACTGAAAGAGAAAGACATTTAGTTGAGGTAGCGGTCGTGGCAGGACCAAGTTGTGAGTTTAACATATTTGACACTGTAGGGATAAACACTGGCTATAATCTGATCAGAGCGAGGTCCAGCATGTTCTACACTGAGATGTTGTGTCTACGGAGTGTGCAGTTAAGGCTCAGTGTTCTGACTTGCACCAAATCATGTATTTTGAATTTATGAAATGCTATTTCTGCATATTTCAAATTGAGCACGGCAGAGTAATGTTTCTGGACATGGCTCTTTAGTCATGTTTACTGCCTCAACCAAATGATTTAATTTTTGGCTTTTTACACATTGTTTTGAAAAATTGGCTCCAAGTTTGTTACGTCAGGAGTCATTATCTTCCACAAGGGCGTGCAGCGCAAGGGTCTCCACAACAGATGTTGGAACATTCAGAAATATGTAAAGGATTTCTGTCAACAGCTGGTCCCCATATCCTGGGAGTACATTGAGGATTATAATAACATCATATTTTGGCTGTATTTCAACACAAACACAGAAAAACATAATACCTGATTTATTAGTTCAAAGGGGAGATTTTTCTTACCATAACAGTGGAAATTAAAATAAATGGCAGCATTGTCAAAAACATTTTCTACACTCTTGCTTGTGTTTCCTCCAAAGTACAAGGAAACACAAGCAAGAGCCTACAGATTAGACGTTCTCGCTATCTTATTGGAGTTATAATAATGTCATAAAATAAGCACTGGACTTGTGACTCACAAAATAAACCAACCTTTGGCAGTGGCCGTCAGGACATAAACAGAATACATTTTGACTTTCCTTTTCCCATTTGAGTAACCTGAAATCAATGAAGGAAGCTTACCTTTTGTTGCGGTGAGTTCCCTTGTTTCCAGAGCTGAAGTGGAAAGTGCTATGTGCTGCAGGACTCGCAGTGCGACTGAATCCCGCCCAGATCCCTGCACACACAGCACACACAGCACTACGTGTGGAGTGGGTGTGCTTTTCACTATACACTTTAACAACAGATGACTAAGAGAATCCCATGTGATTTGTTTTATTAGTGCTCTGTTGAGATAAATCCATTTCTTTAAACATTGTGACTGAAGGTGTAGAAAACTTATGTAAAAAAATACCTTAAGAAAGGTTTAAATATACATTTTTATTTGCGTTATAGCTAAATGAGTCCATCAGCCAGCCCATGGTGTTGCTTAGATGCTGGAAATCATAATTTGGTTGTTACTCTGTTCTCAGTCTTCATCTGTAATCTGTAGTTGAAATGTAGGACGTTTCGATCTTAGTCCAAAGATCGTCATCAGCTTTTAACGACTTGAGCACACTCATGGTTCTCTAAACCAGAAGGAGGCGTTAACCTCCAAGTCCCTCCTCGCTTGGTGCTAAAGGTAGGAAAACATCTTAACCTATTCATACTTAATATGGCTCGTTACCTCCAAGTATGAATAGGCTAAGATGTTTTCCTACATTTAGCACCAAGAGAGGAGGGACTTAGAAGTTAACTCCTCCTTCTGGTTTACTCTTAAGAGACCCACAGTGTGCTCAAGTTGTTATTAAGCTGATGACACTTCAACTACAGAGTACAGATGAAGACTGAAGAATTTTTGCCTACGATGGACAACTGAGACGACTGTAGGACTGAGAACCTACACAGACGTATATAAATTATATTAGATGTTTTTATTAATTGGTATAGGTTTATGCCAAAAGCCTAAGTTTTCCAACAGTCTCCATTGGGAATGCCCTACACTAGCAAAACTTCTGTACAGTCACCTCTTTAATCTTTTTTACTATAGCTTCATTATATAATTACTGTTATTTTTGGAATACTATCATTGCACAATCACTTAGTCAGAAATGCTTGCTATGTTTACTTGTACCGAGACTTCATTCCAATGATGCTGGTGGGACATGTCCGGGCACAGCAGCGGGGCTCACCTCACCTCACGGACCGCCAGTCTTACATAACCGTTCACGTGGAAGTTTCCCGGGGCAAACAGACAGACGTTTGGGTGGAGCAGTCTGGGATTCCTTCTCCTTGTTTACCACGCAAGCCCAGTCAACATTGTTTTAAATCGAAATGGGATCGTTGCGATGAGTTCACGTCTGTGGCTGCGTGTTTTTAGTGCAGAATTGGTTTAGTGAATTTCACTGTCTCGTTTGGGAACGTCTGGACTCCAAATGTCACATTCTCCGGGGACAGTTTAACCAGCAAAAAACAAACAGGAAGCAGGGCCATTTGTCAACCAGTATTTTCCATGGGGATCAAAAGAGACAAGAAAAAAGGGATACTAGTTTAATAGATACTAGTTTTTAATCAATTGTCTATTCTGTATATAGTGAAATAATATATAATTTAAAGTCTTTGGAAAGTAAGTTAGATTAGTTGCTGCTACTAAAGGTCTTTTAATTATGACGTTTTACAGTAAAGTTTTTTCTTTGTGACTTAGACATGTGTGCTACTACACTATGATCTGTGCAAGTTCTCAGTCCATCGTAAGCAAAGACTCTTCAGTCTTCATCTGTACTCTGTAAGGGGGGAGGATGTTTGGTTCTTCCTCCACTCCTACAGAGTACAGATGAAGACTGAAGAATCTTTGCATACGACTACGCTATGATGTAAAATAAAGTAAGGGTTACATACATGTATTTTTGAACATAATTTAGTAGTCATTTTTATCTCACCTCTAAACAACAGAAGAATGTAAATTTTACAAAACTAATTTCTCCACTGCTGAAGTAATTTACCATAGGATATTAGACTGCCCTGTGCCTCCAAGGCTGTTTGCACAACCATCCAACTTTAGGTAATTTCCTCTAAAACGGCTCAGTTTCCGCTCCAACACGGGAAAGAGCGAAGGACAGTCGGTCTAAAATAACTTGGGAACTCATCAAACTGAGCACCTTCAGAAATATTAAATGCACATTTGTTCTTACAGGTGCGGGAAATCCTGACTGTAAAATCGCCATCGTCATGTGCAGAAGCAAACACTTGGATACTAGCAGCAGGTGCATGACTACACCAGACTGTTACATTTATTTGTTTTTTTAAGAATGACATCAACAGCATCTAGATATAATGTTCCTAATGTAAACTACCCAAAATACAGGTTTTGTTTTCTTTTATTTTAGGCATGGCCAGCACAGCATGATCCTGGTACCGATGGACACTCCAGGAGTGAGCAGAGTCAGGCCGCTCAGCGTGTTCGGACAGGATGGTACGGAGTCTGTGTTTGTTTGATATTTTCATTTCTCCAGGCATGTGGGATATCTTGACCGTTAATCAAAGATAAACGTTTACTGCTTTTCCTTACAGACGCAATTCACGGTGGTCACTTTGAAGTACACTTTGAGAATGTGCGCGTTCCCACCTCAAACATCATTCTGGGTAAGTAAAGCACAGGACGAGAAATGGGAGTAAAGCTGCCCACACACACTAGAGGATTTTTAATCTTTTGAGACTAAAGATCTGTGCACAGACAACACACATACACACACATGAGGAGTCCCACCACAGATCATGCCATGAGAGAAAGTTTTTATTGAGTCACGCCTCCTAAGACTGAAAATCTGCCTAAAAATCCTCTAGTGTGTGTCCAGCTTTAGTGTGATATGTAAATTCAAAACTCTATTGAACAACTGAAAACTATTTGGATTCGGTGCCAACAGTACAAAGACATAGCTGTCCTGTCTCTACATATATATATTTTTTTTAACATCATACTTTGATAAAATGAGACATATTTTATCAAACTACTTCAAAAGATTAAGACATTTCAAAACTGTTCATGAAATACAGTATCTCATTTAATAAAGATAAATTTATATGCCCTCTAGTACGTCATGCTAGTTTTAAATGTACATTGCAATGTTGTTTTTTGTGTTCTAAGTTCAATAAATAAAAATCCTCATTGCATTTAAAACCTGTCTGTAGTGATGGGTCCAATTCTTAAATAATAATGCCATAATAATACAATTTTTCTTTTTTATTCCTTAGGAGAAGGACGGGGTTTTGAAATCGCACAGGGTCGTCTGGGGCCTGGCAGGCTGCATCACTGCATGAGGGCCGTGGGCGCGGCAGAAGCGGCCCTGGAGCTCCTCTGCCATCGGGCTGCTTCCAGACGCACGTTTGGAAAGATGCTCTACCAGCACGTAAGCGCAGCGCCAGGCTTTGGTGTTCTCTGAATTGTACCCGCTGATGCCATCTCGTGGACATATCGTACATTACAAATAACTGTTGCATGATTCGTAGGAGGTTGTGGCTCACTGGATAGCGGAGTGCCGTCTGATGATCGAGCAGACCCGATTACTGACGCTGTACGCTGCTCACGCACTGGATACAAAGGGCAGTCGGGCAGCACGCAAACAGGTACAACCAGGTTTCAAAAAAGTCATAAAACCTTTGCAAAGTGAACGTACTGAATGTTTTTTTTTTCTTTGAAGATTGCAATGATCAAAGTGGCTGCAGCGAGGACGGCGTGTAAGGTGGTGGACTGTGCCATGCAGGTGCACGGGGCCGCGGGCATGTGCGGAGACTTTCCTCTGGCTCAAATGTGAGTGTCAACAGGCTGGCACACTGTAATTGAGCATGTACACACACACTAATGTTTTCCTCCTATATTAGGTATGCCTATGTACGGACACTGCGCATTGCTGATGGGCCAGATGAAGTGCACCTTTCTTCAATTGCTCAACTAGAACTGAGGGACCAGATGAAGAAAGCACAGGTGCAGGCTAAGCTGTAATGGCCTGCAATATGCCTTATTTTTGCTTATAAAAATATGCCTTGAATACAATTATACAGAGAAATGCTGCTGGTGGCACTTTAAATCCTAATATCACTTAACTTCAAACACTGACACTTGAATTAAAAAAAGAATCATGTTTATTAGGAATTATTTTCTAATGTAATCTACAAAACGGACATTGACAGCATGAATAAAAGACTGTCATCGCACACTGTGGGAGTGGTTTGTTACCGCGTAGGTAAAAGCCACCCGCGAGGTGATGGGGATGTCCAGACTGACATTTACATTATTTATTTGTACAAAATGAAACAGCCATGACCCCATCCATTTCATAGACCTGGTGGAAACTCATGCAACACTGCAGTGATATGTCTGTGTCAGAGGAGCTGCTGGAGATGGGTCCTGGTACACCACGAAGCATCAGTAGAGGCTGATTACAGTCCTATGAAATGTCAGTGTTTACTTTTCTTTGATTTCTTGTGAGATCGATGAGGGGAGCGCGAGCGAGACTTCGAGCGGGACTTCTTTGTGGATTTCTTGGGTGTTCGTGAGCGTGATCGCCGTGAACGTTTCGGTGTGCGAGGAGAAGGGGATCTGCACGGGAAGAAAAAAAACATTGGAATCAGTAGGTTTGGTTTAGAGCTGGTAGTTTTTCAACTGAACAACAATCTCACCTTCTAGAGGACTTTTTACTAGAGCGTGGAGAGTCTTTATAAGACAAACGGGATGAAGTGTCTTTAGAGTAGGAGCGCTCTGACCTCTCTGACCTCTCGGAGCGAGGTGAAGACGAACGCCCACGTTTGCTACTGCTGCGTGGTGGGCTTGGAGAATTACTGTGATGCCGCTTCCTAGAACAATAATTCATTCAAATAAAAATATTAGAATAAGATATTTACATGTAGATTATTGTAAGAGCAGAATGGAGCCATTCCAGGGTGTGGAAAAAGCTGTCCATTCTGGTATATGTGAGAAAACTACACTGATCTATCAACAAACCATTACTCACCTTTCTTTCCTGGTCGGTGTGTCATCTTTCTCCTTCTCTTTCTTCAACTCTTTCAGTCGTGTCTCTGCTTTTTCCAACTCTTTTCTCTCGCGTTCTTTTTCCCGTTCAAGCTTCTCTTTTTCTTTTTCCTGAAAATACAAAGACATTTTTAAATTCTGCACTCATGAAACCACATCACGGCCCTCCATTCAAATACCTTTTGTAATAGTTTGTCTCGATAGTGCTCCACTTGTTCCTGAATACTCTGGCCTGATTTCTTAGGCCTTTTTCCTGATTCCAATTCATCTTGGAATTTCATTACTTTTACCTGTAAAATAGTGGAAGTGATGAGCTAGCACCTCAATCACAAATATACACCACGCAAAAAGTAAACATACCTCAATTTCTCTGAGCTTTGAACGTTTCTCCTCACTAACTTTGTAGTCCATGTCGTCTCTCGTGGGGTTGGAGTAGCTCTGTGGATCTTCAGACCGATCGTCATCACTGCCATCTCCATTCCTATTTTTCAAATAGAGTTAACTGTTTTGTGTGTGTGTTCAGTCAATCTTTTTTAAAAGGTTCTCATAGGACTTACTTTGTTGTTACTTCTGGTTGCTCAAATATTTCCCATTTGGATGTCGTCACAGCTACATAAGATATTAAAGGTTACATATTTATGCCACAATAGCCCTTATAGTATAGAGCCAAGAGTATTGATTCTCAACACATTTTACCTTGAGATTCCAGTTCTGATTCATCCACTGCTTCCCATTTAGAAGGTGCTACTTTAAAGGCTGCCTCTTTGGAATGATCAACTGGGGGGAAAAAAACATAAGTGGTTTAACCCTTTGTTATTGAGGTCCCATTCATGTGTGGCCTCTAGCACTCACAAGGTATTCCATCAAGGTCATCTTCCACCTGTCGGATAGGAACCCCATCCAGGTCGTCCAGAGGCGCTCCATCGAGTGGGGCTCCGTCAATAGGTGCTCCATCTATGGGCATTCCATCCACATCCTCCAGAACAGTACTCTCTATAAACTCTCCAATGGGGGCACCATCCAAGTCTTCACCCACTTCAGTCTGAAATCAGAACACAAAGATTTTACACTCCATGAACTGAACAGTGGGTGACAAACATGGAAAAAGAAAATCTTATAAAGCAAAGAAAACTATGAAACAGTGCTTTAAAACCGTTACCTCGGGCAAAGGAGTGTCAGGTTCTTTGTCTGAAGAAAGATTTACAAGACCCAGGAAGATGTTCTGGAGCTTGATGAGGAAAGGGTCTGGGTACACTGCCCAGTCTTCCCAGGCGCGGAAGCAACACATGACCCGTTGCTACAAAACAAATACACTTAAGATGTAAAACAAAGCTTTTTCAAAAAGACACAGATTAAGTTCCAGTATTTTTAGTACCTTGAAGTTTTCACTCTGTAGGTGGCCCTGTATTGCTTTGTATGTTGCATTCAGGTCTGAGAATATCTGACATAGTTTGGACTCAAAACTACAATTAGAAAAAAAATTGTCAAGATAAAAAGAAACATGATTATATAGAAAAAATACAAATAATAGTTTGCCTTACTATTTTCTATAATAGGAAGCGTTTGCTACTTTGGCAGAAGAGTTGTACAGCACATCAGAAACTAGATACAATCGTGCAATCTGCAGGAAGAAAAAAAAAAGTTCATATTTATTTCATCCAACAAGCCAAATGTTTATCAATAGAATTGAGTCTTGCCTTCTTAGGAAGTGGAGTTTTAAGAATAGAGAGCGATTCGGTGATACATTCAACTATCTCTTCTGCAGCCTCTGCATGGTCAAGACAAAACAACATGGCTTCGGCAACGTCTCCTCTCCGTGGAGTCAGGCCACGCAACATCTCCTCCAACTTATCTCGCTCACTGTGTACAGCAGAACAATCACAGGCACTTCAACAATAACGAGCAAATGTGCAACTGAAGTGGGAGTAGCTTACTCTTCTTTCAAGGATCCTTTCTTGTTCCCCTCCTCCTCTTCCTCCTCGTCCTCTTTATCATCATACGGCCCATGGAGGTAAGGATTCAAAGGAGGTGGCCGCCAGAAAGAGCCATTTTTGAACATCCGAAAATCCTCTGTTCGCCATTTGGCCGGTGATTCACCCTGCAGATTTATATCAGGAGTTAAACCGAGGACACTTCATGTGTTGTATGCTTCACACACGACATACTATACCTGCAGAATGGAATAAAGCTTCCATCTGTAATACACATGGGCTGGGCTCTGGTTCTCAAAAAGGAACCTGTATGAACGATCAGAAGGATGTTTAACTCATCTTACAACATGCAGTGACATATAACAAGCCTTTGTTCTCACCTATACATGGGATTGTTGAGTTCTCGGTTCATAATCATGGCTTCAAACATTGGGCCTTCACGCACCACAAACTCGATCATTCGATGGATGAGAGAAAGCAAATTCCTACAAGAAAAGCACAGTTAAAGCAAAAGGTTTCAGACTACTGCACTTTGAGCTTAAAACCTGTCACTTTCTATAGTAAATAATCCTAACAGCTGTATCAATCATTTCATGTAGCATGTGCAATCCACTTTGTAATGTTGGATGGGTCAGTGTAGATATCTATACTGTGTATGTATGCTTTAGCTTATCATTTCTTGGAGTGTTTCATTATCAAGCATAAATTATGCTGCATCATGGGGTAGTTAGATCAACAACTAAAATCTAGTCAATTTTTACTACTGATTGATATGGGATGATAATGTTGAGACTGCAGTGCAATTTCAAAAAACTCATTTACAAACATAAACCAGTGCTAATATAGAGCCCACTATACCCTAAAATACCTCAATTTGGTTATTGGTTAAAAACAAAAAAAGCTAAAGTCACATACACAGTGCAAGCAATAATCCTACAGTAGTGAACAAGATAAATACATGTCTTTGATTGAACAACACAGATCACATTTACTTGTATTGGAGGTGATCGTACCAATGTCGGGGTAAAATTCTGTATACTTTCCCAATCCATCCCATGATGTTTTTCGGATCCCTCGCTGCTGCAGACAGTTCAACTTGTGCTGCTCACCAAGGCCAATGTCAAAGGTCTTATAGGAGGACTACTGCCAACTTTGGATTTGTTCAGTGGGGCCAGAGTTACTGAGCTCCCAAAAGAGTGACATAGGCCAAGGGGAAGGACCGTCCGATTGAGCAATGGTCAGAAAGTAGGATTCACAAAAACAGACCTAGAATCAGCAGACTACTGTATATAAATACCCTGTATATCTCACTAATGAGGCAACTTGTTTATTGACGAAAGGTGGGACTGTGATGGACTTATGGTTTCTGCCTCTAAACAACGCAACAATGTCTAAGATGATGTTCTGCTATGTGACAATGTAAGTTATGGTGTTACAGTGAAGTCAGTATGTAGTGTTTTCCCCATTACTATAATGAACACATTTGACTTAGTACCATTGCTCAACCACACAGACCAGCCCCTGTAGCATGCAGTGATCAAAGGATCAGTGTTTGTCTTGGGATGTTTATTTTCTAAGTTTGTACACCAATTTATAAAAAAGAAAATGTACCTTTCTGTTGGGATAACCACTTTGACTATGGCTTGCGACAGAGTCTGTATATGAAGTCACATCAGATAATAAACATAGAATGTGAGTAATGTTGAATAGCAAATCAAAAATACAAAAAAGCATTTCAATGTGAACAACATTTTTACGTCTGTAGATAATTCTAACGCCCTGACAAGTCATTAAAATACCCATCTACATTTACACTACACACCTGACATTCAACTATGATGAATGACTACAAACTTAAGTCTAAACTTAATTTGAAGAAGAAAAAAAAATACAATCCTGGCATTTAAAACACTATACCAACATAATGAAACAGTCTCATTTGGATCAATGTGATAATTCTCAAGCTGGCGTGCTGAGTTACCTTCTCAAACTCCTCCTTGTTTTTGGGCGGGGGAAGCAGGGGCGCGTTAGGGTTCTTTAGCCTCTCGCGGGTCTGAGCATTGAAGGGCAGGCCAGAGGGAGGTGGGGGCAGTGTGTGCTCCATCATAGAAGGAGGGATGTAGATGGGATGGGGAGGTATAGGAACGCCTTTGCCCCAGCCCAGTTTCATCTCAAAATTCATGATCATTTTTCCTGCAAAGATTTAAAAAAAAGGAAAGTTAAAACAGTGAGAAGGCAGCAAGCTATTTTTTCTTAGACAAAAATAAATCAACTATACCATTGAGATTTTTAAGTGCACGCTCTGCATCCCTCCTGTTCATGAAAGCAACAAAGCCACAGTTCCTCTCTCGGGCTCGTTCCTCGTCTGTCCTCGGCCACATGATCTTGACACTGGCCAGGGGACCATAGCGCCCAAATTCTTTACACAGCATCTCTTCTTTCATC
Organism: Lesueurigobius sanzi; assembly: GCA_900303255.1. Lineage (NCBI taxonomy): Eukaryota > Metazoa > Chordata > Actinopteri > Gobiiformes > Gobiidae > Lesueurigobius > Lesueurigobius sanzi. The sequence goes on from OMNZ01094885.1 coordinate 12,565, forward strand.
TACAAAAAAAAAAAATTGTGGCTGATCCGTTTGCTTCAGGAGCCAAAAATGTTTATATTTTGACAACAAGTCAACCTGTGGATTGATGTTCCCCAAATACAAGTTTGTTGTTGATGGGTCGCCTACATCGTGGGAACCAGGTGCACTCTCGTCTAAAACTGTGGAGACAGAAGAGACAACATTCCCTACAGCAGACTGATGGGGGAAATTTGGTCTTACGAAAACATTAATATTCACAGCCACTGTATTAAGTCAAATTTACCACTGGACGGACGGTTTCTTCGTGAGGAACCATCCGCTAAAAGAAGCAGAAAAGCCGTATAAATTTTGTTTCCGGATGAAGTCGGATGAAGGGGGCGCTCAGGGATGTTAGAAAGACTTCTACTTATTAGGTTAACACATAAAACCCAGTTAAGAGCAGCACTTACTTGAGCGTCTTCCATCTGTTCCAGAGACAGGTTCAAAACGGCTAACACGACCTTTCATTTTGTGCCGCTCATCCCTCTCCTCTTGTATTCTGCAAAGGTATTACATTTTACATGTTGCACTACACTATTGCTTGTTTCAGTGCGATATGTACTTACTGCTTCAGTTCTTCCTTAAAGAGCTCTAGATTGCTTTTCTTCTTTTCCCTTTCATTAAGTTTCTTCAAAGACTATTGAAAATGTCAATAGTTTAATCCAAATGAAAAGCAGAACACATGTACAATTGGCAGAATACTCACATGTCTTTTATCTAGAGGTAAAAACTGAGACGGTGTTTCCAAAGGCAACATGTTCTTTACTGGTGGTTCAAAACGGGATTTTGGCTTGTACAATTTTCCTTTTTTGTCATCGGGTGATGCTTCATCTACGAGTAATATAAATACACAGTGAAACCCATGCAGTAAATAATATGAACAAATAATAAAATACAAGTAAATTATTATTTCAAAATACCTTTAGATGCATTTGCAAGACCGCCTCTGACAAATGTTTTAACTTTTCCTTCTCCCCCTCCTTCAAAAGCAGCAAGAAACTCTTCATAAATTTCTGCAGCAGCTCTCTCATCTTCCTGTGAATAGTAAAGAAAGTATAAGGATTCTGCTAAATTTAACTTGTTTTCAACCACAACACCACGTACCTTTTTCTTTATTTCGTCTTGCTCTTTTTTGCTCAACGTGCGCTTTGTTCCTGACATTTTTCCAATGCTGAACGATTTCAGTTTGCTCTCAAGCAGCGCCTGCTGGTGTAAAGGCAAAAGTGGTCAAGGCACAACAGAATAGAAAACAAACTGCCCAAACTAGTTTTTGGCTGGTTGATTAAAATAAGAACGTATTGGTTTTGTATAGAGCTCAAACTATTTTACTATTTTAGTAATCGATTCATCGTTTTCTTGACAGAATTGTAAATAAATACAGGTTAGTATTTTGACGAAAACCCGGCCTCTTTAAAGGTAGAGTAAATGTTTAACACAGATCTTGTCATGTAAACATGTCCAAAACTAATATGTACATGGTGTAAGAGTTAATGTTTAACATTTATTATTTTGGTTCTCAGGCACTAACCAATCAGCGTCTGTTTGACATGTTGCTTCTTTAGGTACAAACTAACGAGAAATTAAGAATAAATGGTGTTATTTCTATCAGAAATGTGGTTCAAATTTTGCTCTAAAGATATTAAATTTTGTTTTTTAATACAAGTTTAGAATTTAGGCTATATGAAGCATATGAAGTAGGCTATTAACATATTGATCTCTATGTACGTTTTCATGTTGTTTACCTTTTTGCACAGTATGTGCATTGTGCAAATGTAAAAATTTGAAATAACTAAGATTACAGAGTATACCTCATATGCAGCGAAATCAGAATATTATGTAAAAAGAAAAGCAAACAACAAAAAAGGATAACTTGTATAATGCAGAGGAGCTCCAGATATCAGATAATGAACAGATGTTTTGTGTTCAAATTCAATGTGGCAGAGCTGTTCATCATGAACAACCTATAAAACATATCCCAAAACTAAATGTTCCTGACATACCCAGAGGAGAAACTGGCGCTTCTACTGTAACCTACGACTGCCATGACACGCCGGGGGCTAGGCCCGTATTTCTTTCGCTAACAATACATGACCTTAATGAAAAGCCAAAAGTCAGGTCATGACTTTTAAATTGATCAATTATCAAGGACGACTGGGCAGCTTTGGACATACAGCATGTCCGAGGGTTCCCTGTTTGACAATAGCCATCAACAACACAGTGCCAAAGGTTAGCGTTAGCTGAGCTGCGCTAATAGCATTGGTAGCACGCATTTCTTCATATTTGGCAAACACACTTTGCATTTAAGCAATGAAAGACTAGATTTTACGAGCACAGCTCAATATGTTATTTAATAATACCAACACGTTATTACAGAGACGTAACATTTTTAAAACGGCACTATTACCTTAGCGCTAGCTTTTTGAGAGCCACCAGGGGTTCTGTCCGCCATCTTTTGTGGGACTTATGATCGGTAATCGATTATCTAGGCAGCAAACGTGACATTTAGGCGACTACCGAGCCACAGATGAGGCGAATATATA
>OMNZ01094887.1:0-23172 GCA_900303255.1 Lesueurigobius sanzi
ATAATTACAAGAAATGCATGAGAACAATCACAAAACAAACCAAAGCATATTGATGTTCTGCTCCAGGACCTAGAAGTGATGTGTGGGTCAATGTATAAACAACCTGCATCCGACCAACTTTTTCAACTCAACCCGCCCGCAACTCGGACTGCAAAAAAAAGAAGCTAAAAGCTGCTAAAAGATACTCCCGTCTCTTGAAAAAATATTTTTGGGTGACTTGTAACCGCGGGTGACCGTGGGCACCCGCTCAATTTAGATGAACCCGCACATCACTGGTACATAGCCTGGCCGCCATGCGCTCCTCCTTCCTGTTGAGAAGAAGAACAGAAAGGAGAATTCTCAGAATCTGATTCTGATTCTGAGAAGAAGATCGGGCCATTCACTGAAGCAGATTTGAAACATGGCGCTTAAATGTGGGAGTCTGAAGATTCAAACTGCGCATCATTCTGAACGGACTTTGTAAAGTTCTAACTTCTTATTAAAATAGTTTAGTAGATTGCCTGTTGATTTGGCAGAAGAGGAGAATTTTCAGTGTGAACCATGCCTTTCTCTGATTGGTTAATCCATCTGTCAATCACGCCCTTCTGAACTCACAGAGATGACACTGTCGGACAGACTATACGTCTTGTAAAGTGTGTGGCTGGCCAGGAAACTGAGTACCTGTTAGGTTACATCCAAATACAGGGAAATGTCAGTCTTTTTAGCAGTCCTCTGGGGAGGACCCCTGGACCCCCCAGTTACAGTTGGTTCTGTACCTATACAAAATGTTTTGTCTGCGTTGTTTGGCATTGGAGTAAAATATAGATATTCCAACCTCCATTTTTGGTCTATAAAAGAAAAGTAGTTTCGAGAATACCCATACCCATGCTCACCTAGGGCTCCCACGCTGCTAAAACCACAGTAGGTTCACGTTATAGCATTCTATTTCAGTTGGAGCCAATACAACTGTACGGGAGAGAAACCGTTTTTGAAAGAAATCTCTATAAAGAAAATTGACAAATGTTGTCCTTGATCATTATTTGAGTGAATGGATTCACAAACCTGCCATATTCTTATGGCTGAAAGTCCTATCTACTGGCCAATATCAGGCACAATCACATGTTTCTGAATATTGACACCACTTTAATGAGAAATGAACTAGACCTTACTTCATATGTGCTGACAGAGAAGGCATTGACCTTTGTGGCAGTTTTTGTTCCATGTTGATTGGCCCAGAGATTACAGACAAATTAGCAATAAAATAAGACTAGAAATCTGCTGTTACTATAGTTACCGCCATGGAATTTTCAGCTGCCCTCCACCTCAATTGTAAGCTACAGGCTCTTTGGAATGTTGTGATGTCACGTGAACGCAACCTATTGCTCGGTGGAGATCTTGAATTTCTGCTGACTCATATAAACTCCACTCCCAAAACAATCCTACTGTAATACTCCAGCAAATGCATGAACAATACTGGCTTTCTGTACTTCTGCGGATAAAGTTTAAACCCAAACACCATCTTCATCAAACAGATCACAATCCTGATGGCTTAGAGCTACACATGTAAAACCCCACATTTCCCTGTTCGCTATGAAGACAAATCCAAGTGTAAACGTTGCCCTCTGTCTCCTGCTCCTGTCGTCTCCTCCGAGGTTGACCGGGCAGCCCCTTATCCTCAACATCTACCGCGCATTCTGCTCAGATAGTAATGCGCTCCTTGACATGTTGCATTTCCATACGGCCGCTTAGTGCATCACAGTCACAAAAAAACATTATGGTAATACAGCACCTAAGGGGAGAGAAACGGAGCGGCAGGCGGAGACGAGGAAGAGAGAGACAGACAGGGAAGAAACATCATCGAAGGCTAAACGCTTTTCTACAGGTGAAAATGACACCAGGTGAAGGGGGAGGAAAGACTCATGTGCTCAAGAAGTAAGCAATCAACTTGTATCTTGTATTAGTAGCTGTTATTTTAAGGCAAAACATATTAAGGCCAGACAATGCAGATGAATAGGTGCTGTATATTACTGACATAAATGTGAGTAGGGCTGTCACTAACGATTATTTAGGTACTCCATTAATCGGCCCGATTATTTTTACGATTAATCGGCTGCAAAAGGTGCATGGAAAGTGTAATTTAAAAAAACTTTTTGCCACATGAAGCTAAAGCGAGGTCGTTTCAGAACGTGTTGATAGAGTAAACTCAAAGAGAATGTCTGTAGGATGCTCTTTGTACAAGTTTCACATGTTATTCCTCACTTTAAAGCCAAGAACCTCTAATCTTTGAATAAACTTGTTATTAGTGAATAAATCTGTAAAAAAAAAAAAAAATGTTGCCTTGTTCTTTGAGATTCAAAATAAAGCAGGATACCAATTTAAACATTCAAAACTTCTTCTGGATAAACCTTCAAATATATTGCTAAGAACAAGACTAGAGTGTGTGATGGCTGCAGGTGCCACTGAAGTGTGATGTTGTTGCAATAGTGTCAGAAAAATGTTGAAGCAGTGCAATAACTAATAACTAATTGTAAAGATTAGGTCACTTATTTGTTTCCAGGTGAAAGTTTATTTTTATGTTAAGAAACTGACTTGACTTTTGCCTGTAGTGTCTCCCCTTAATCTGAAAATGTGTGTGAGAGTCTATGGCAGGCATGGGCAAACTTTTTGATGCAAGGGCCATGGAGCTTTCAAGGTGGGCCCGACTAGTCGTAGTAAATAGGGTTGTGGTACAAGTACAATTCTCAAATAAATCACCTAAATACATTTACAAAAGCAACAAAATAGCAGCAGGTGTGAATAATTTGTTCTTTATGCCATTGAAAACATTTCATTCACCCTTTTTAACCAACACATATCAGGCTAGGTCATGCTGTGGGGGCCAGATTGAAGGGACAGGTGGCCCGCATCACGCCCCTGGGCCTTAGTTTGCCCACTCCTGGTCTATGGATTAGAGAAAAAGCTGAATACAATAAAATAAGCTAAATAAATCTGATTCTTGTGTATGGATGATGAGCTACAGTGTTCTATATCGATCAGTTCCAACTTCTTCAATTGGAAAGGAAACAAAAATAGTTGTTTTAAAAGACCATTGTTGTTTCCAGCTGCACCAAAAGAAAAAATGTATATCATAGGACAATTTCATTTACTCAGGCAAGTGCCAAGTTTACTGCCCAATGCACAAAAGCAGCTGTTGATTTGTATTTTATAAGGGAGCGAACTATATACTGTAGTAATTCAATCAAGAGCGGAGTGGTAAACAAAAGAACTTAGATACTAATCAATACTAAACCGTGTATCAAACTAGAAACTCTTTTGAGCAGTACTTTTATGTGGCTATGAATACAGAGATGGACTAACACATCAATGTATTCCATGTTAATTAAAAAAAAATGAATTTTTGTATTGACTGACAACTAAAAGTATATAAAATCCAGCTGAAGTATAAAGCAGCAGCTGTGCATCAATCAACAGATTCTGTGGAGTGAGACACTTTTGCAACCAAAATTATGCTATTCATGGTGATTATGATGATTATTTCTGTAATTTATAATACTCCTGCAATAATACTTCAAAACATGACAACTTTCCGTTTCTCCTTCTCAAAGTACCGAGACGTCTTATGTAACAAACTTGGTCCCAACGCAGAGCCCCGCTGATCTTCACCTTTTCTAAATGCTTCACTTGCGTCAAACACTTGAGTGAGAGTGAGAGACAAGCTGATAGGAGAGGTGTCAGTGCAGAGAGGAAGGAAAAGCACCTTTAATTATTCATTCTTAAACTGAGGCTCATGGGAAAAAGTGAGAAGGTATTACTGGCGCGCAGTGGAGCATTATGGGAGATTCTACCCGCCCTGGGGCCAAAGGTGTGAGGAAACTCCAAAAAAGGCCTATTCGGAAAACCAGTGCTTTATGGCATGGATCAAAAAACTTGTCTGTGTTCGAATGTCCACCCAAAGCCTAACCACTCATTTACTATAGTCCCGCGCTGTATAGTAGACGATAGATTGTTGGTAATTCGAACACATTTCTCATCACTACTTTGTCCTGGCCGCTGATCATGTGACCCAAGCTCCACAGTGACGTGATCCGCGGAGGAGAAAGTAGGGAGCAGCGTGTCCGAAATGTCAACTCGCACTACATTTGCTGTAAAGTTTGCAAAACCCCGCTAATAATGGATTCCTTCGACCAAGACCGACCAAATTCAAGAGACAGTTTATTATTTATGGATATACTGTATATTAGTCAGATAAGTTTTACTCAATGGATTTTACATTAATGAATAAATTGGATTGTTGCATTTTGCCTGAGAAGAGAAGCTTTCGATCTCAAGCTAAAGGTAAGCAGCTAACTTTTCCCTGTAGTGGGTTTTATTCATAAATAATCCACAATGCGCCACTAAAGCAGTGTTTTGGAGAGTTTCATTCATCCATGATGAGTCCAGTCGCAGTCGGCTGTTTACGTCGGGAAAAACACGACTCTCTGCCATAGGAATGCATTGGACTTTGAGTGGTTATCATTTGGTTTGAGAGGGGCTTTGTGATGTCAAATTTTAATGAAATGTTGTTTGACTCTATAACAACCTGCCTATAGAGGCAAAAGTGCGATATAAACAGATATCGGTTTTGTTTTCACCAACACTGGGTCGCGTTGCATTGGTGTGTATGTGGAAATGCCCGGATGTTCGGAAAGGTGAATATCAACCTGTGTAGTGGCCATCGCTGTTGTATTGTGGGAAATTTTGAGTGCACTACTTTTTTCAATCTGGACATTGGGACACCCTTACTAAATGGCGTGTCTACTATATAGTGCCCTATGTAGGGAATAGTGTGGACATTTGGACATTGTGTACAATAGTGTTCACATTCTAGAATTTGATGATAATTTCAGTTGGAGGAAAGGGGCCAATACAACTCTTTGGGAGAGAGACAAGTTTTGAAGGAACTCTCAAAATAGAAAACACAAATGCACAAATGCTGAATCTCATTATTTGGCAGTCAGATTAATCTTTTGGCTGAAAGTCCAAACTCATGTACATGTTTTTGAATATTGTCACCACTGAACATGTTTATGACACAATAATTTTACATTAATTAATATGTGCCGAAAGAGAAGAAATTGAACTTTGGGCCGATTTTTGTTTCAAAAATATGCCCTCAACACCTTAAAACAAAAAAATGTTCTAAGATTGCAGACCAGCATTCAACACCACAATCATGCCACATTTTGAGAGCAGCTGAGAAGATCCTTGATGCCCCTCTCCCCTCCATTCTACATTTTGCCCACCCTACTTGTCTGCAAACCCAAAGATATTATATAAAACACTACATCGACATGACGCTTGTTGACGTGGCGGCCATCTTGTTTTTGGCCGGTGAGGTGAGCAAATAATGTAAAAACAGGGACACGGTTTTCGTTGATAAAACATTAGAATTTGAGATACAGTCATTTTGGGGATTTGTTGTATTGCTGTCTAAGTCTAGGTATTTCAGTCAAGGCATATTTACTATGAAAAAGTAAGAGTTATATCTTTAAAGGGATGTTTGGTTCGTGGTCTTGGCACTATTTAACACCATTCATTCTACTTTTGTTGCATACTGCCTCAAGTCAATACTTACAAAAAGCAAATGACATGACACACAAAATTTAGTGGTGTTTCCTATTCATTTACATTGCACTATGTTTGAAAGGCCAATCACAAGATGGCCGCCAGAGCTTGCCGTTCGTTCCAATGTACCACTATGGTGCTGTCCGATCTAGTGTGTGTCTCTGCAGTGTGTTGTTTTCACAAAGGTGACTGTGGAGTCTCCTGGAACAGCTTCATCTACCAGGCTGTCAAGAAGCTGAACTCTCTCTCTTTCCTTCCCTTCCATCAAATGCCCACGCTATTACTGTGCTATAAACTTGTAAATGTTGACTTTTTTACTTACATATCACAATCAGGAATACATAATAAAGCTGGGAACTGTTTTGGTTTGGCCTCTGTGTTTAAATATCAAAGGGAACACACACAATTAACACACAAACACATAGCTTACAAAGTTTTCCTTCCCTTTCCTTTAACTCTCCAAGATAATCCTTCTCACTTCTATATACACTTGAGGCTGAGTTCAAACTGCGGCATCCAAATCCTCCTTTTCCTCCCTCTACTTCCTGTTCTCAGAAACATCTTGCGGGGATGAGCGCAGAGCAACCAGCCCGGCCCTTTCCCTCTCGCTCAGCTCTGATATTCCCACAAGAGCAGACTCCCTTTCATCTCCACGTGTTGTCCTCAGGGGGCCACCGTACAGAGAGACACGAAGCAGGAGAAGTTTTGGCCAAAGGGAAAAGTGTCTGCCATGATATTGCAGCGAGGGTCAAGATGTGTTTATGTGATAGTAGCTGCGCCTTTTGTCCCAACGCCACGATCAGGCTTTATTCAGCTGCGAGCGTCCACAGCAGTCGGTCGCCTCAAACAACACAGTATTTTTAGTTTGTTTTACTTGTACATTGACTTTTAACCGGAGGTGGGTAGTAAACAAAATATTTTCACAAGTAAGAGGCAGATAATTTTGCTCAAGTAGAAGCAAGAGCTGTGACCAAAATAATGACTCAAGTAAAAGTAAAAAAAAACGTTTGTAATGAAACTGCTGCTGAGTAAATACAATTGAGTACTACCAGCTTCTGCTTTTGACAGAACTCCACAATTTTATCTCCTGAAGTCAGGACTGAGAGGCAGAAAAAACATTTAAATCTAATGAACAACTTTTCAATCATATTTTAGAAAGAAAAGCCACCCACATCCCCACCTCTCTCTACACTAGAAGACAAACAAATACATCACAGAAGTGCTTGAACATTTTTAAAAGAGGAAGAAATTGTTGGTCTCTGTACTTAGCAAGCTGATTAGCGTCTTTGCCGAGATATGAGCCAGAGATGTTTTAACAGAGATGACTTGTGGCAGGTGTTGGACGACGGTGGCAACAAAGGGAAAATTCTCACACTTCAAAAAAAAAAAAAAAAAACCTCCTCTGAATTTGTCGAGCGGCCGGGTCCTTTCTTCTTCTCTGTTCCTCTTTTAATTGCTGCTCAGTGAATCCCTTGTTCTTTGGTCTAACCCCCTGTGTTCTCCCTGCCTGTCCCGTCTCTGCCTAATTTGAACGTAGTCCCCTTGAACCTTCCCATCGTGGCTTTCTTCTCCTTCGCTTCTTCTTCTTCTTCTTCGACTCTCATCTGATCTCGCGCGTTCCCCGACAATGAAATGCGCTTTCTCCCCAAAGGCGCGAGCTGAGGGCCGGCGCGGACGCAAATTTCCGATAAGATCAATGATTAATTCAGATGACTCCGGGCCATTGACAGAAACGTGAAAAGTCTTTCATGTAGAAAAAGGAGGACGGAGAAATGTGAGGCGAATGAGACGAATCTGGGATTGCCATCAGTCACTATGGTTACGCGGACGCGCTTGTCCCAAAGACATCAAACTGTTTTTACGCAAATGACACATATCTCCATCTTCTGCGAGGCCCCAACACAGATATACTTCCTGTTATCTCACATTAGACACACTTGAGGAGCGTAAAGCCAACGTTACGCTACATGAAAAGTAACACTGATCCAACAATCATGTTTTTCAATGTTTCATGTTTTCAATTACACTTAGGTGTCTTTTCTCTAATTAGCATTTGTTGGAAAGATGAGCTACCTTGAAGAACTACTTCTTGTGCATTTAGTCAGTACATTGTTACATACAATCATGATATGAAGCAGTCAGAGCGAGTGCATCGGTATCTACACCAGCAGTGTTTAATATCCAAGCCCTGGCCACATTCTAAACTCAGAACCAGTGTCTATTTTGTCAACTAAAACATTTCGTCATGATTTTAGTCAAAGTAATATTTTTGCTGACTCAAACTAAATGAAAGTAGTTAATGTGAAAACTATAAAACTTCCAGATAATGTCGTCGACTAGAAAAGGCTTAATGAAAATGAAAAGAAGGGACTTAAACCTGTGAACTTCAGTGACACAGTTCACTGGATCAGGTCTGTGCTTCGTGTGGAGGAAGCTCCATGAAGCATATATGTTTCTAACACACAAGTAAATTGGACTCATTTAATGATTCATTTAATGTCAGATTTAGTCGACTAAATGTACACTCAACTCTCATCAGTGGCTCTGTCTCGCTCCCACAGGATTTCCTTCTATTAGCCATCAGTCCGCATCGTGTCACTATTTATTTATTTATTTTTTACCTATTTACCTTTGCACAGTATTGTACAAGTCTGCACTTTTGCATTTTTATTACTATTTTATCATGTGTCTTTTATTGTGATGATTCTATTGTGATTATATGTCTGCAGCTAAGCCACACTATGTACCCAAGACAAATTTCCCCTTGATGGGACAATAAAGTTTAATTAATTCATTCAGATTAATTAAAAATAATTATATACTGTATATACAGTTGCGCTCATAAGTTTTTTTTTTTTTTCATGACCATTTTCAGAGAATATGAATGAACAGAAAAAACTTTATTTCACTCATGGTTAGAGATTACACAACCACTAAAAAGGTTTCACACTCGGGGCAGTAACCCCCAAACTGGAGGAGTGGCTACAGCAGATCCCAAGAAAAACATTAGACAACTCAGTCCAGAAAAGTCCAATTCTAGGAACAGCCAAGATACTACGCAGAACCCTCAAGTTCCCAGGTCCGAGTTTGGGGGAGACCACCCGTCGAAGGTGATGACAAGTTTATACAGTATATATACTATATGTAGGGCCTTAGGGCATTCATGCAAAATGGTAAAATTATTGCGCTACAATTAATTAATCAAAGTGTTTAAATTACTCGCCTTTGAAATGTTGCGGCTGCTCTCTGCAGAACACTGCGCTGCGGTCAATACAGCAAAGCAAACCATGCTGTGAATGCACAGCTCCCGGTGTCACGAAGGGCACACCGTTTCACTGTGCTTTATGAATGAAACGTTTATGAATCCACACGGTACAGGTTTTTGTGTTATCATTCATATTCTATGAAATGCATAGGTTTACACATTCTGTCAGGATATGTACACTTTTGGCCACAACTATATGCATTTATAAATACTGCATACGTATATATCCGCACATATACTTTTTTCAAATAGTGCCCAGCAGCATATAAACATGCATCAAGAGCCAATACATTTGCTTGGAGAAGAGAGCACTAATCGCTCTGCAAAGTACCATCAAACTATGTGTTTTGAAGAATTGCAGCTAAAAACAGTGGATGGCTATTTGGTGTTTTACCCTACACAGAAAAAAGAATATTTATTTTATGTCTTCCCCATGTCAAGGCTTGCCTTCCCGACCTAGATCTCTAAACACAATATTGGAGACTGCTGGCCTGGCACACAGTACTGGAAAGTTTAGGAGCTTTTGAAATCCTATTTAAGACCTCCTTCAGCAATCTGTTGCCACCTCTCTATAACCTGCATTTGCATCTCTGTGTGAGAAAATATGCAAATCATTTTTCTATTCAGCTTCTGTTGATTCTTTCTTCCGTTTCCCTCCGCCATCTGTGTCGTTTTGATTTTATTTACATCTCATAAAATTAGTCTTTAATTGTTCACGCAGTGTAAAGCAATCAAATAAATAGGCCTATTACAAAAACATCTACGGCAAAGCCACGCTAAAGTTAAGGTTTAGGTCCAGGCTGTTTGTGGACAGCTGCTAGAAAGAGGATGTGAACGTTACATTTCTGCACAGCGTGGTCATAAAGTGTGGTCTGATTTTTCAATAAAAATCAAGATCAATGTCCAATAAAAACATGAAAACATCGAATTGTTTGAGAAGCATTAGTACATTCAGATTGTGCTTGAATATTCTTGTGACTCTGATGAAGATTACACACATTTTAGCATATTGTAGACTGAAAAAAAAAAGTGCAAATTGTGAAAAAATCTGGGATGTTAGAAATGTGTGAGGAAAGTTAAGAATGAGTTTGGACAACAACTAATAATTTAGTTAATTTGTTGTCTCTTTCATAGTAGGCAGTAGCAGTAGCAACCACACATTCATCATAATTGTCACCATATGTATCGGCTACAATCACGTGTCGATGGAGGAAAGCGAGAGAGAGAGAGAGAGAGAGAGAGAGAGCTTCTAGCTTTGCCTTGAAATGTCAGAACCTTTGGCCTTTGAGATCCTGACCCGAGGTGGCATCTGGACACGCCAATCACCGAGCGGCACACGGATGGATACGACTTGAGAATCGAAAACAGCCAAAAAAAAAGGAAAAAAATGTGCCGCCGATCCGTGGAACAGATTGAGGTGTCATGTGGGGAGCGTGTTGGAGTGCAGGTGGTGAGCAGAAGGTGCAGGGCTGAGGGCTGGTGAGACAGAGCTAAAGGCCTGCTACTCCCATTACATAATAAATGAGGTGAGAATAAGAGGAGGCAATGGTTTGGATGAAGGAATTTTATCAGCTTCCATAATGATATCTCGTTTAATATTTAAATGCTTTGAATGCTTTACTATCATGAACAAATATTTCCATCAACTTATCAGCCCATCTGCAGTACCTCCACCGATCTATCTATATTCAATGCAGCCATACGCCCACCCATCTAACATCTATCTGTCTTAGTGCATCTGTTGCAAGATCAGAATTTCCAGTCTCATGAAAGACTTGAGCAGATACAGTATGTGTGGAGTCAAATCCAATCGCATGGCAGGGTTGCTGTGAGAGGAAGAGTTTCACATTTGCTGGTGAATTGGCATTTTTGAAAGGCTCATTAAGGTGCAAACCCAATCTCAGTTGTGAAAAGAGCCAGATCTTTTTTCATCACATTTTACACAGGTTTAGCCTGAACAAACTCAAGAGTCAGCAAAAAGTAGTATTTGTAGCCACTTTTCATGAACTCATTTTTAACAATGTTTGTAGTTTTCTAACGGAAATTTGTGCTACAGTGATCTGTAAATATTGATAGCAAAATGAAGATCTATCTTTATCCATTTGTTTTTTATTCACAGATGAACGGGGGCAGTTTTAGTTGCTGACATTTGCACTTTTATAAAAAGTTTACATTTTCATTTCATTCACTTTCATTCATTTTGGACAGTCATTCTGGTCAAATGTATTCACTATTTTGTTTTGGCAACAATAAAGCATCTCATCACTAACATTTGCGACTAGAACAAGCACTTTTATTGACACTAGTAACAAGCCACTCACATTAAATACACAGATTTCTGCCACACGTTTACACTGTTTTTTTTTTTTAAGTAATTATTTCATTTCTTTAGTGCTTTGTTGTTTAGCCACGTTTTGAGACTCAGCTGTGATTGGCTGTAACTTTTATCAATCAGCAACAAATATCTCAATAAAAGACTGTGAACAATTTAAACTGGAACCTTTCCAGACTGTGCTAATGTTGTTTGCATTTTAATATCATATATCTGTTTTATTTGCCAGGTTAGTGCCTTATGTTGACAACCTCACACTTCAATGTGTGTAGCATCACACTTCATGTTATCACACAACCCATTCTGAAAGATACGTACTGTATATCCAGTTGAAATTCAGGTGGTCCACAGACTGAAGTGATGGTGAGAAGGATTTCAGTGCCTGCATCTCAAATGAAAAATCTACCAAATGTGTCAACAGGTTGACATTTTTACATTTGAAACAAGCAAGGGCTCGACAAGAGGGCAACAGGGCAACAGGGCAACAGGGCAACAGGGCAACAGGGCATTATTTTACACATACAAATGATTGGTTATTGAAAAACATGTTGAAATAACTAACATATATTTATTTTAACTAACTTATATGTATTTTAAAATAAATGTCCTATAATTTAAAATAAAAAACTCTTTAACTGTGCACAGCATAAGCCCAGCCCCAAACACCAGATTGACTGAACAGTGAATTATGTCACAACACGTCTGACAAAGCCTCATTTTCTACACATAAAAGTTGTCAGTTAAAGTTGTTCTTTGTTTTACGCCTCACTCAGCGCACAGATAATTACTAGGTGAGAGCTGCCACTCGTGAAGCCTGCTGCTGTCCTTCTGTTTATTTTGCACATGCACTCATCATCAGCGTTGGGATAAGTGAGGAGCTAACAGCAGCCCTGAGAGTGACAGGTGACCAGGCTGCGGAGATAGAAATGTCAGAGCTGGCGGTATGAGGGGTGGGGTAGGGGGCGAGGGCTACAGGAAGCCTGCAGCTCCTGTCAGTTCATGTTAGAGCACCATACATACAAACATGGAGGATGAAATAGTGATTAATTCATTACAGGCGTGTTTGCCATGCTGAGTGCTCCTGTGAGCATGACTGTACATACAGTGAAGGACATTACTGTAAAGAATGAGAGCTGACATAATGTGCAGCGCGGTGCACAGCGGCTTAAACCAAAAGGGACACAGCTCCATGAAGTGTGACACCATTAGCCCTCTGTGTGTCCTGTCAGAGCAACTCATGTCCCACACTTTACTGTTGATCAGTAAATGTCTGTGGCTTTAGTGCAAAGCTAAATAAAAGATGCCATCAATGTATCAGTCCATAGTAGACCCGGCATGATCAATGCAAAAAGCTTTGAGAATTTAGGTCACCCTTTTAGGGTTAAGCTTGTTCTGAGATAATACAATCAAAAACAAAACTTTTAAAATTATAATTGTGAGTAATTTAGAATAAGAGTATCCATTGCTCATTGAATTAATACATAAATATAAGCCACCATGCACAGATCTGATGTTGCAAGGTTGTGTACCTCTGTGCACACACATACTGTACATGACGCTGTAAAATGTTGGTAATGAATGCAATTACCAGAATATTTACATAAAGTATGAGCATGCATGAGAGTGGTGAGGGTCGAGTGGGCAGACGTGATGTCTGCTTTGAAGAGTTGGCACAAACACTCTGTGAGAACACGCAGCTGAAATGAGGTTGTGTCATGCTGAAACCAAACAAGTGCTGTGTGTCAGTGGCAGGTCGTCCCATAGACCTGTGGGAGGTGCCTCAATAATCAGAGCACGGGCCACGACCCAGATCAGACTGAGAGGGAACCACCAGGCCATCTGTGGGCCTCACCAGCTCTTGGCACTCCTGCACTATTGCACACACCACACAAGCTGGACGGGACTGTGTCTCTGAATCTTGTTCAAGATGCAAATACTGTACATATTATGATTGTAATATACGCATCTAAGCTCATTCTGAGATGTGTAAACACTCTGCTTCATCTGTAAATATCAAAATGTTTTATTCCTACTGTGTGGAGTGATATATAATGGCAGTGCAGTGGGTGGTGCGGTCAAGTCGACCTTCTGTGGCGCTGGGTGGTGGAGTAGGAGGACACCATGAACGGGGCGGGGCATGCCGTGCTGCCATCTGGACCCGGGAAACACACGCAGAGCACCTGGCCTGCACCTGACTCAGACCATCTCATACCAAAACAGAGCCAAGACAGGTCTACAGTGCAGCAGTGCACCAAAGTTTTTCATTTACCCAATCACAGACCTGATTGGTTAAATCAAGTCTGTGATTTATTTACAGGGCAACATTATAAATAAGAATTTAATGTTTTGCCTGACTAAATAAAGGACATAATAATAATAATAATAATAATAATAATTCTTACATTACTGTAGTTGGAGAAAATATTTTTTTAGAACCAAGGAGTAATGACCCGCTGCTTTGGCCTTGAGGTACATGAGCGCAGATGTTTCAGATATCACTGGTATTTTTGCGATTCCCTGCAGCACTTTGCAGAGAAATTACATTACACACATGAATTCCCAAGGCTAATATGTTCAAATTAACAGAAACATGGACTGTGCATAGACCAGGCTTGCGCAGGAATGTATGTGATCTTTGCACATTATCCGTACAATCAAGACAGCATCAGGCGGCTATATCTGGTATGAAACACCTACTCAAACCCACACAACGCTTCCACACAGCACTCGTCTGCCGCTCTCCGAGTCCGCTCTTCCACAAGTGTTTTACATTTGGTTAAAACAGTTTTCTGCCTGTGCCGCTTTGGAGAGTGCTACATTTGGTTAAAAGCCATTATTATGGTAATGTGAGGGTGCTTGAGATAATGGCAAGATGAGAGCAGCTCGACTGGCTCTGACATAACAACCCCACTCTCTCTGTCTCTTCTTCTCCTCCACTCACTACTGTACGTCTCCCTCTCTCCAACTCACCTCACAATACATTCTTGTATAGACAGGACCGTTTCACTATTCAGATCAAACATTTTTGCAGAGGAGCCTTTACTGTGGCCACAAATTCCAATCAGTTTTTTGATAATGGTCACATAGTTGGAAATTACGCGTTCCTATCTGTTGCAATTGAACTGGCGCGCTACCTGTGACACGAGAGGCTAACTCATGGTATGTCCCAAAGGAGGAGGAGGACAGGAAGGGATGGGGGGGTTTGATGGGCTCAGAAACTTAAAAACAACACGTATCAAGGAATCAAGCTCAAATCAGGGCAAGACACCGTGTAAGTCGCTGGGAACAGATTTTTCCGGTCACTAGCATTGAGAGAGATGGTGATGATAGAAAGTCAGAAAGCGCAAGGGAACAGGCGGGAAAAGGGAGAAAATAGGGTAGATTGGGTGCAATGTAATGCCATGCACATCGAATTCCCCTTAATATGATTTAGTGTTCTGTGTCTATTCAAGTCGGTCCTGATTTGGTTGTGTGTTATAATCGCATCAGAGCAAGGGATTTGTACACTGGCTTTTTCCCCGCGCTGCCGCTGCTGCCGTGTGAGTGTTTTTTTTTTTTTATCCCTCATTGGCGTTGGCAAGAGCCGTCGTGACACAAATCCCCCCTGATAAATTAAAAATGATTGATTCGGAGTCAGACATAGAAAGTGTCGAGCGAGCAACTGTGGCCATGTACGGTGTCCATACATAAAGATAACGTGAGGGCCAAAGTGCTCTATATGTCCAGAGTGGAACAGCCTCTTCGACAAGTCGGTCAGCCGTGTGTGGGTTATTAAAGTGTGTTATGCTGATGAAAATGTTACCCCCCGACCTCTCTCCCCCCAAAAAAGAAAGAAAAAGTGAAAGTCGAGTGTACAATTCAGGGGTAAATGCTTGTGTCATGGGGTTTCAGGTAGTATATTAAGGTCAGTCTCACATTCAATATTCAATCCAATTCTCAATTAAAATTTTGCTTGTCCTGGTGCCATACAAGAATAACTGAGATCTTATACTTCTCATAATATTTTAAGATATAATATGTTTTAGTTTCTTCTGATGGAGTCATTTCACAACGGCTAGTTTAAGTTTAATAAAAAAGTACGTAAACATAATTTTTTCTTGTAGTTGAAGTTTCTTTAGTCACCATAGGTCGTTATTGTAAATACGGCAAATTAGAGGAAATATATGTATTTAAAAAAAAACAGATTATAAGTGCTGTCAAAAATATCGCGGTATTATTGCGTTAACTCAAACCAATTTTAACGCTGCCCATGCATCACCCGCGCCGCCGAAGACTTTAGCAAATATCTCCGCGAGTAAATGTCACACAAACTTGCGGTTTTGCGAAGAAGAGGATTTGCGCTTTAAAATGAGTCCAACCATGTCCTTCTCGACCACCGGGGGGCGATGTAACGTCGCGTTGAAAATTCATGTAAAAAAGTGCTAAGTTAGCATTAGCCAAAACTACTATCTGCACTTTACACAATAGACGGGAGCAACGAAAAGGTTAACACCCCCTTTTCGGTGACACCAGAAGCTGCGTCCATTGAGATTAATGGGGAAACATCGACTGAGATCTTCACGTTTCACGGCTAAACACTTCATACTGAAGTCCGATCATGCTAACTTCCTGTTAACTTTAGCCCACTTTAAAACATTAACTGTCCTCTCTGTGAATCTTCTACAGCAAAAAAAAATCTCTTGATTTACTTACCTCTTATATTAGACAAATAAAATGCATAAATTATTTGTAAATGTGAAGATCTCAGCCGATGTTTCCCCATTGATCTCAATGGACGCAGCCTCTGGTGTCACCGAAAAGGGGGCGTTAACCTTTTCGTAGCTCCTGTCTATCGCCCAGGGATTCAACATTTATTTTAATGAAAAATGCAAATATATGGAGAATAAACAGATTGCACATGGAAGGTCAGGTTTATAGCCTTTTATCTTAATAGAAGCATATATTAGTGGCATAATAATCAAAAAAAGTGGTTACAGTAAAAACTCTACACATTGTTTTCAATCAAAAATATTTGCACAAAGCAGCCTATCCACTTTTCCATGTTGATTTTAGTATTAAAATGATAATTCAAGGGAATTTAGAATAGATAAAAATGTGCGATTAAAAGTTAACTATGACATTCATGACATTAATCGCAATTAAATATTTAAATGGTTTGACAGCACTAGTTATTATCTAAAGCAGCATTTCAAAACACCAAGGGCCGAACCTCCCAACTGCAGCCCAAAATATTGCACTACTTTCTACAGATTTCATAAATGACCTACTGCACTGCAAAAAATAGATGTCTTGGCGAGTTAAAATGACTGGATTTAAGAATATTTGACTGTAATTTGAGTAATTCTGACTTGCCAATGGAATAAGATTTTTTTCCATTTATTTCAAGTACAATTTGATTTATCATTATTTTTGTTAAGGTCATTAAGAAATTGCGTCTTGTTTTTTGTTCCAAGTGCAAAAATATCTGCTCAAATCAAGCTAAAATAGTCTTTTTAGCTGACTTTTTTGAGTAAATTTTGTTATAATGTGTGCAGTAATATTTCCCCAAATCATCTTAGGGGCCAGAGGTTCTATGCTGGAGGGCCGGATATACAGTATTTAGCCCCTGTTCCCTACCCCTGATCTAAAGTATATTTACAGTTGTGCCCAGGGTATGTAAACATATGCATTTCGTAGAATATGAATGATGACACAAAAAGCTTTACTTCCCTCATGGTTAGTGGTTGTGTGAAGCCATTTATTGTCAAATTGTTTGTTTATGCTTTTCAAACGGAAACTATCCAAATGTCCCTGATCAAAAGTTTACATATTGTTCATCTTGAAACAAACATACATTTTTTTCAGAGAGCCCTGTATTTCAGTGTTTTTTTCTTTGTTCCTAAACAATTTTCCTGGCAGTTGCTGAAGGTCATGTAAACGTTAGATCAGGGACATTTGAGTAGTTTGTTTCATTACAATTTCAAAAGAGTAAACTCAGTTCTTTGGCAATAAATGGCTTCTAACCACCACGAGTGTCATCATATTCTATGAAAAATGGCCAAAAGATTAAAAGGGTATGTAAACTTTTGGCCACAACTGTATATTGATTGCTTTGCCTGCTGACAGAGTTGTACAGGCGCTCAAAGCAGGTACGGTATAATTACTACATGTCAATCGGGTAATTGGTACGTGCAGGAGGCATTGTTGAGAGCCAGAAATGAGTTGGGGCAGCAGCGAACAGCTAATGCTCAACTATGACTTCCGTGGCGTGAAAACGGGAGGAAATAGAACAGACAAAACCATAAACATACATTGCTAAACAGTATATCCTCATATCAAACAACCAAGAGGCTGACTCGGCATAAAATTAGCCCATTGAATCCTGTACACAATGCCACACCAGTGAGCGGGGCCCGCAGTGGAGTGCAGGTTTTAAATGAGTGCACGCCGCCACTTTGCATGTACGTTCGCAGTGAGACGAAAGGCTGGGCTTCTAACATTGACACTTCTAAAGAGTGTGAGAAGATGGCAGATATCCGACGTGCCATCCTCAAAGCCATGTAATGCTCTAAAGCTGTGCCAACCGCGACTCAAAAGCGTGAATTTCTGGACGTGGAAAGTGTGAAAAGCCAGAAAGAAAGAACACAAGTGAGCTGTGAGTACCTAGAGTTGTTACATATATCTATATAACCTCTGTAATTAAGTGAGCGCGTATACGTCGACTTTGTCTTACACTCCTAAAACAGACGCTGCGGCAGTCACTTGTGGGCTCTTCCCAATTAAGCCAAAGGAATGTTGTGGAGCATCGGTGTCGGGGGATTGTGCTTTCTTCTCCTCTGTCAGGTCCCATCACAAAGGCTCCTCATTAGTGTCAACCTCAGCTGTGCCACCACCACTTCCTCCTCTCCTTCTCCCCAGTCGCTTTGACTTTTCAGCTCTCCTCGCACCACATCTCCATCCTCGGCGTCTTTCCCCACCTTTTCTGACTCGCGCACACCCCATTTACACAGCCTTCCCCCGGAAACACACAGCTGATCATTGTCTTGTTGTCAGTGGCCGATGACATCCGCTAAAGTGATGTTTTTTTTTTTCTTGGTCATTCCTGAGCTCCGCGTGCGGTGTCGCAAATCTCAGAGGTGCCTGCAATGTGGCTATAGCTCAACCACAAGCAGTAAAGTAAAGCACTACTCATGATTATGATTATATACAACTTAAAACCATTACCATCACATTTTTAGGAGCTTAAAAATGTAGTTCAGAAAGGAGAGGAATAGCAAAGGAAGAGATACTAAAGTTGAACATTATACATGAGTTGGTTTACATTCAAAGTAACATTACGGACCTAAAATATACTCCCAAATAAACAGATGAACACACACTTCTTTCTGACAGTATGATTTCGGGTATGTATAACATATGGCACAAAAGAACTCAAACTTGTGTGATCATTAGGCTGATTGTGTGGCTCTATACGCACAGTATCACAGTGCTGTAATGATACTAATGATCAGCTCGGCACACAGCGGCGCGCCTAACATGTAAACAAGGCGACAGGGGAGTTAGCGAGTTCAGAGATCACTCGAAGCACGCGGAGGACGAGCCGCCGAGGAGCGAGAGGCAGATACAGATAAAACAACCCAATTGTTGTTTGTTTGTTGGCGCCGTTTTCCCCCCCGAGCGCCAGTGCCTTCTCCGGGCGCACCCCCCGCTGTTCCAGGATCTACCAATGCTTTCATTCCCGCGCAACCTTTCCCCTGCCCCCCCGCTCTCCGCCTTTGTGTTCGCTCTGTAATTAAGAATTGAGCTTTGATTTCCAGGAAGGGTAAAGGGTGCCGTATTGAGATGCATTACAAAGATGTGAAGTTTTTGTATTCATATAGTCGCAGGTCTGACTAGGGCTCCCTACGCTCTGCACTACAGTCCCTGCGTTTCTGCGCAATTTGGTATCAAAGACATGATAATTAGGCTCAACACAAGTTCATCTTTCTTCTATTATTCCCCTTTAATTAATAGTGTCTAATAAAGACAGAGTAACTCCGCTGCCAGTGCGTTCGCCGATACCACTACGAGTTTAAAACAAACCCAGAGAGATGGCGCGGATAAAAGGCGCCAAGTGTCAAAAGCTTGCAAACTTTTTTTTTTCTCTCAAACTCCCTCCCCGCTTCCTTTCCTTGCTCCCTCCCCTTACCTCACTCCTCTCTCCTCCCTGTATATCTACGGCGCTGCATTTGTGGGGACCCTATAATGAGGACATTTCTGTCACTCTTCTCAATCTCACGTGGAGCTGCCAGCCCGGGCTTTGGCTTCCGCAGCCCAGGTATCTAAAGACTTTGCCTCTTTCTTATGCCCCGCTCAGCTACCTCTGAAGGAACACAACAAATAAATAAATAAACAAATAAAAGCACAGTTAATGCACCGCGATGTTGTGTGGAAAAATGGGGGAGTTTGAGAGAAGAGACTTGAAAGGGAACACGGCGCGAACAGAGCGGGGATGAATCCACTAATCTCCGAAGAGGCATAAAGTGAACATGCCAACCACCTTCGGCTGCAAGGGAAAATTTTCATTGGTTTGGTGATAAATAGGATTTAAGTTGGGGTGACAGCTCCTCTGTATGTCACCGTGCGCGTATGTTTTTGTGAGCATAAGCACATTCAAGTGATCTGCGGCGGTGGGCATCCTTCCAGCGAGCCCCGGACGCTTTTGCGCGCCGCTTGTTGTGACTTATCTCTCCGAAACAAAGATGGATGTGTCAGTGCGCTTATTAAAACAAGCTTTTAGCCCCGGCCGCCACTCTACAGGAGGAAATCGCTTTCTGGACCAGATTGACAGAAGAGAAAAGAGAAAACAACATCCTCATTTAGGCCCAACATCTTGGACATGATTGCCCGCTTTAAGCCTGGTGTTCCTATTGAGGTTTTTAATTGTTGTTTGCTTCTTGCGCTCATAGCCGCATATTCACCAGCAGGCAGCCGTGGTCTCAATCTATAATTACCTTCTATACTTGTCCCCTATTTCAAACAATTGCATGATTAAATGCAGCCCTGTTTTTCTTTTGCATCGTGCATCCTTTAAAACGACGCAGCTAAGTCAACATTTTCAGTCGCCCGCTTGTTTGTTAAACGGTGCTTTTTAACCCACGGAGCACAAGCCCACAAAGGCTCCACAGCACAGGAGCAGCGAGCAGAAAGAGTTTTGTGTTTTCTTTTTAATACGCTCCGCTCACTATCAACGTGGCGTCGCCTCTATCACATTATCGCTCAGACTCGATGGTGTCAGCTTACAGAGGAAATAAAAAGATTGTTGTTGACAAATCAGCGCTGACAAGAGTGGCTGAAGAGATCCCTCCAGCTTCACACAGGATTAGCCGTGTGCCATCTCCGAGACAAAGACTGTGGCCCATGTGTTGCTATTTCCATCAGAGACGCTGCAGAGGCGGGGGGAGACGAGCTGTTGTAAGTGTTGGCGCGATGATGGGCTGTTTCATTCTGTATTAACAGATTAGACGCTTTTATAAGCCAATCACTACAGCTAATGTGCAAGTGCCAGAAAGCAGCAGCAGGCCCACAGTATGAAAGTTTGCTTTACTTGAACATTCATAATTTAGGACTAAGAACAATATAGAAACGTTGTCATCTCCTGTGATGCACTGTACAATAATGCAGCTCGTCTTGTGTGAGCCTTTGAAGAAGCTGTCAGCTGAATTGAAGTTTGCTGTTCGTTTGATCTTAAACTGATTCTTTATTCATGTGCACGAGGCTAAACTGCCATTTGCGTATATACAGCTGTCATCGATGTTCTCTCTCTCAGTTTACATGCTCCAGAAAGGCCTTTATTCTGTGACCAAACTATTTTCTTATGTTGCATTCTCTTTAAACGTCATACAGTCCCGAACAAAACTGGGGACGTCCTGATGGCAAAGGCAAAAAAACACACTCTTTTTGAACATAGTTGGGTTGTTGAGCTGCATAAGCAGAGCCTCTCACAACGCGCCATCGCTGCTGAAGTCAGACGTAGTAAGACAGTCATTTAGAAAATATCCTGAGTGTTATGGAACATAAACATCAAGTGGAAGACCCAAAGAAATGTCCCCCGCACTGAGCCGGAGGATCCGATTGGTTGTCCATCAAGACACTGGACGATCCTCGACCCAAATAAAGGCTGTTACTGGTGTTACCAATAACCATCAGACGATACCTGTGACTGAAGGGCTTCAAAAACAGAAAAAATGTCTTCAAAGGCCTCGTCTCCTTGAACGCCACAGAACTGACCGTTTGGACTTTGTAAGAGAGCACCAAACATGGGACATCGAAAGTTTTATTCTCTGATGGTCCTGAATGGTTTCCAATGTTACTGGCATGACAAGCAGAGATGTTTTCAATGCCCCCCAGTGGAGGGGGCGCCATAACGATCTGAGCTGGTTTTTCCTTCAGTGGAACAATGGAGCTTCAGGTGGTGCAAGGGTGAAACAGCCCCTGGCTATGTGCGGATGTTACAAAGAGCATCCATCATGACTGAGGGCCTTCGTCACTGTGGTAACGACTGGGTTTTTCAACAAGACAACGTTACAGTTCACAATGACCACAGGACAAAGGACTTCTTCAGGAGAATAACTTGACTCTTTTGGACCGTCTAAATCCAATTGAGAACCTTTGGGGATGGATGGCAAGGGAAGTTTACAAACATGGACAACAGTTCTAGGCAGTAAGATTGCCTTCGTGAGGCCGTCTCCACCACTTGGAGAAATGTTCCCACTCACCTCCTGGAAACGCTGGCATCAAGCTGCAACCATAGAGTGTATATTAATTAATTATTAATTCATTTGTTGAAGACACCACAGTGGTGGGGCTCATATCAGAAGGGGATGAGACCACGTACAGGGATGAGGTGAAGCGGCTGACAGCGTGGTGTCAGGTGAACAATTTACTCCTCAATTCAAAGACCAAGGAGATCATTATCGACTTCAGGAGGAGAAGGAGCGACCTGGCTCCTCTGCACATTGGAGAAGACTGCGTGGAGAGGGTAACAGACTTACGTTTCCTTGGCGTCCACATTGAGGAGGACCTGTGCTGGAGCGTTAACACTTCTGAGTTACTGAAAAAGGCCAAACAGAGACTGTATGTCCTGAGGATCCTAAGGAAAATTAAAATCTGCCAGAGACTGGCACACATGCAGTCCTCACATACTGCATGTGTGTGGTATAACAGCTGCACGGGGGCTCAGAGGAAAGTGCTTCAGAAGATCATTAACACTGCTCAGAAGATCACTGGCTGCCCTCTCCTCTCTCTGACAGAGCTATACAGCTCACGTTGCCTCAAGAAGGCCCAAACCATCATCAGGGACACCTCACATCCAGGACACTCCCTCTTCCAATTACTACCTTCAAGGAGTAGGCACAGGTCCATTATGACCAGGACAAATAGATTTAAGAACAATTTTTATCCAAGTGCAGCTGCCACTGAATGCTGTGAAATGTAACCGACCATAGGCCTAATGTAACTGATGAGTGTGTCATGTGTCATTTTAAAGAATGAATTGCCTTTTAACATTTATTGACATTTTTTGGAAGACACCAACTGGACTACAAAATGTTCGTTGTACTTGTTGCAATGACAATAAAGATTATTCTATATTATTGATGCTTCGACCAGAGCTTCGACCAGCAAGTTTCGACCAGAGCTAATTGGCTAGCTCTGGTCGAAGCTTGCTAGTGTGGCAGCATGCCTGCAGGCGGCCTCTGCCACTAATACTTGGCTGTGATTGGCTGTGCGCGCCAGCCATCACTGCATAAATATCACTTCCTTTGTGTCAATTGACCTCTGACTTCCTGTACTCTGGTCCCCTGTTGTGGTTGATGCTCCTCACTGCTCTCCACCAAAAGGTAGTATAAAGATTTCGTTGATCAAAGTTAATAGTTTTCATGGCGCTAATTTAAGTCTTGTAATGCATAGATGTAGTGCACAGTGTTGCTGTGGGGCCGCGCTGTTACCTGTGCGCATAATGCTACCATGCTGG